>BQNB010094141.1:0-26191 GCA_026074375.1 Tanacetum coccineum | reverse complement strand
TTTAAGCCCGATTCCCGCATTTCTTATGCCCATCTTTTCGTATCAAGACGAGTTATCATAAATTGACATTTTCAAATTTCGAACCTACTGGTGAACAATCAAAATTATTGTTCACATCAGACCTTATATATATTTTTATCGATTTAATTGTCGTAAAACTCGCGAAATTCATAACTCGTTCGTTATTAATTGAAAAATTACGATTCTTATCATTTTGGATACCTAAAAATATGTATTATTTGTTAAAAATATCAACACTTGCTGTTTATAATTTTTATAAAAATGTTTTTATAAAAATTTACTTACGACTTCGTTTATTAACGTATAACTCGTTTTTAACGTAACTTTTTCGTTATTAATCCGTTTAACAAGTTTCTTACCTTTTCGGAATCGTCGTGAAATGTATTATCTTATAAAAATATAAAATGGATATGTAAAAATTCGACTTTTGGACAGAATGTTTGCTTAAGCTTGTTGACTCCATTTGTAACCTTTTCTTTATACTTTACTACTTTTGTATTTTATCATAAGTCTCATATATCATATATTTTATAAATCATACATATATTAAGTGTCCTTTGTCCATAATAGTCCTCATATGTTCCAAGTTATCCATGTTAACAAATCCATTAACATACTTTAAAACCATCACTTTACTTAAGTAACCTTAATTTACTAGTTTACATATGAACTTTTTATACTTAAACCAAGATTGTACAAGACTTATATATCCTTTATTTCATGATATTACCATCATCATAACATGTGAGAAAGTGCATAAAATCATAATCACAAGAAAAATTACATTTTTCATGTTCAAAAGTATTCCTAATGGTGATTTCACTAAATAGCATATCATATATATAAAAACTCATAAACTAAGAACATAAAGGTTTAAGGTAGACCTTATGATGAATGATGATGATGAGAAACAAATGCTAAACCCGTGTTTAGCCTTAAAACCAAAGCTTGCACTTAAGAAAACCCTAATCTTGCTTTTCTTGATTATAACTTGCAAATGGTGATTCAATGGTTGGAAACACCTTAGAATGACTTATAATAGGTGTGTATAAGTGTGTATGGGTTGCATAAAAATTGCTATGGATTTAGAAGAGTGCTTGCTTATTGCCGAAGCAATATAGAGAATGGGAGAGAAAGATTGTGAAAATTTTCTAAGTGATATTGTATGTAAGTGTTACATCTCTTAAGTATAGAGGTAAGTATGGTGCAAGGCATGGTCTAGGAGTCAAAGCATGGTCCAAGGGATGGTATTTGGTCTTAGGTATGGCCCTAGTATGGTCTTGGTCAAGGTATGGTAAGTATGGTGTGCCATTAATGAAGTATGGTGTGAAATTTGACCAAGTTGCAAGTATAATGCCATTTTTCATGTATATATTTGTATATGATGTATGATTTTCGGCAAAACAAAGATATACATGATATATTTATGTAATTTTTATGTATTGGGTATAAATGTGGGTATTTGTTGAAGCGTAGAAAAGTTTTTGTGGTTCCGGGAGTGCCTAAACGCAATTTATCGCGAAACGTATACACTTTACGTATCCGATAAAAATAAAATGAACAAAGTTAATAATTATCCTCAAAATAATTATATAACCCTTGCTTGATGTAAACATTTAATTGTTTGATGCCCGTTTACATTGAACGCTAATTTTTAGCTTACGCGATTTAAACTTAATTCATGAAATCACAAGTAAACGCGTACAATACTAAAAATAAATAGTACGTTTATCGACGTCGTCAATGACTTGAAAACACAGGGTGTTATAGACTTCCCCCGTTAAACGAGCCTTGTCCTCAAGGCTAGGGAAAAACTTAGTTGCTGTTGTTAGGGATGTCTACGTGTTTGTTGGTAGCTTCACCTACATCACGGATTTTATGCTATTGGAAGACATAGGGGAATTTATTCAGATAAATAAGGCTGGAAGTTGTTTAAGGGTAAAAACGTTAGGAAAAATCACTAAAACTCGATATTGATTTGCGCTAAGGATTAAAGTCTTTCCAATAGGTTCTTTGATAATTACACATTCCCAAATGCCAGCACCTATACTAGGTTTAAACCTTTGGGGGGCAGTATCATGGAGTAAGATCCAACATCCTTGTCGCTGAATCAAGAGATCTAACTAACGGGTTTAGACATATGCTTATGAAAAAAGATATATTTTATGTTACAAAAATTGCTATAAAACTAGGTCCCGAATACAAGTGGGTGAAAAGTATGAAGGAAATGGCTCATTCGGGGAACACAATGAGCATTCATGAGTCACGTTTAAGAACGATTGAAACTTCGAGTCTAGCTTACAAGTCTCGTAAATAAAGGAAATCGGCTTTTTGGGAGGCAAACCAATATTTACTTTTCCCGCATATTAGGAGTGTCTTGTATGTTTTAATTCTTTATCGTTTGTTTATTATGTTTGAATTATTTTTTTTGTATCATGCTTTCTTTGTTTGAACTTCGTCTTATTTGCAATTCAAAGGTATTTTGCAACAAAATAGTAGGGAAATAGCATGTTTGTTACAAACCAAAAATTCTAACATTTAAAATAAATTATTTAGATTAATTCGCGTCAGTTTCGAGTCATATGATTGAAATGTTAATTCTCAGATTGTTATGCAGCATTTTGTATAAGAAAACAACTTATAAGAATGAGTGTAGGAAATTTTTTATCAAAAACAAAAAATAAGTTTTCACAGAATGTCGTGACGGCTGTCACAAACTTCCATCGCTACGCCCTAGTCACCCATGGACTCTTGTCGACGATCTGGGTCAGGATAGTCCTACGACGTCAAACACCCAGTTACAAGAAAACTCGAAAATTTTAAGTATTTTTGAAAATATAACTTGTACAACAGTTAGAAAGTTTAAATTCTTTTATAAACTGCAATTTCATGAGTTTATCAATCGCTCATCCTATCTTTTACTGCTTTTCGGTTAGATTCAAACCCTTAATTCTTGTTGTCATTATGTATCTATTTCAATGGAATTTTATTGCTTAGTTGTAGTTATATTTGTCTTTGATTACAAGTTAAATTTGACAAGAAGAAGCTTGCATAGTTATTAGGATGTTTTCATTAGACGACTCTTGGTGTAATGATTTAAACCAGTTATGCATGTTTTTTTCTCCATTATTGAACAAACAAGGGATAAGTACTTGTTTATTTTCTTGTTTTCTTTTCCCTCTATTTGTTTTTACGGGTTCGTCTAATACGAACATTGGGGACAATGTTCAATTAAGTGTAGGGGGTAATTAAGCTTCTTAGAAAACTATTACTTCATTTGTTATTTGCTTTGTTCCTTTAAATGATGGGTAATATATCGAAACATAGCATAAAAAGGTAATTTTGACCAAAATTTAAATTTTTGTATCACACATACCGAAGAAAACCGAGTATTAATAGCGTCTCATAGATAGGAATGTATATGATTAGCACAAAAACCCTCAAAATTTCACCCCAAAAATGTGAGGTTCACCTTTGGATCTATAGGAATTCTGGTATCCATTATTGATACCCAAGATAGTTTATACCTTTAGCTTTCTCGAGTTAAGGAATGAGAAGTCATATGTATCTATTCTGTCGTTACGATTGTATAGTGTGGTCTTTGTCACCTTTTCTAGAGCATTAAGATCGGTATTAAATTATATGAGTGTACCAATAGCATATTAAATTCTAGAACTTGTTTTTTTGATACATCCCAAGACCACATAGTAAGTATTAAGATTTGCTTGAAAAGAGGGACTAAGATTAACCCATGTTTTAAACCTGTAATTGTTATGATGGTCACATCGATCATATAACTATCCCACACCCTTGCCATGCACTCATTTTTAGTGCAGGATACCCCTAGTACAACCCTCCGAGCCTATCCTTTTTCACGGTTCTCGTAATTTTCTGGTGGATTCTAGATTATTAATGAAGAGCATTGTTAACCCTTAAACCAATCGTTACACCCAAATCGCCTTAGCCTACCTTGTATGTACTCACTTTTAGTACATTATTGTTTTAACCCAAGTTAATTATTTGAGTACACGGTTGCTAAGTCCTTATCCTTGTAAATACTATTTTGGGATGATTAGGATTCATGGTAGTATTTATTTCGCGGAAGAATGGGGAAGAAAAGTTAAGTCAATACCCCTATATGTTTGTTAGATGATCTCCATGTTATTTTGATCCACCTCAATACGGGTCATTAGTTAGATTGTAAATATCGAGTATGTAAAAGCTCAAGTGTAGGGGTACGTGTTATAAACCCTAAGTTATGATGTATTATGTTATTAAAAAAAGAAGAGAAAAACAAAAAAGAAAAAGAAAGAGATTGATGTAGAGTTGTGTAGGAGGTTGTATATCTTTGTTGAGTCTTGGCTTAGCAAACACCATAACCACGTGTATTGTATAAATAATAGCTAACCCTTCTACTTTAAATTCACCAAAGCCACCCAAATGTATCCCATCCATTTCCATTTCCGTTATATGTTTACACCTACACCTCACAACCCTTTAAAAAGACCTCTTTAATAGTATGAAATGCTTTTGCCTGCGGTGGAGAGTTTTATCCTTCTACCAAGCCTATGGTAATTTATATGCTGTGACAGGAAATGAGTGTTGATTTTCTGTTTCCCTTTTATGTTATAATTTGTTATACACCCGAGTGAAAGAGAGAATCCCGAACACTTATGTAAGGTGCTAGTATATACTTTCCATGCTTTTAATTACGAGGTCTAGAAGGTTGTGTTGTAAATACTTTTAAAGAGTAGGTTTAAAATGGACCCTCATATAGCTATTGTATAGGTTTAGGGAAAAAGCCCCTTTTGGCATTAAGGACAAGCAAATCCTAAGTGTAGGGGTATTTGATGAGGTGTCATTTTATACACTATTTCAGGGTCATTTACCCCCCTAAATCATGCAAATATGCCCAGGTTATGTGCTTAATCGTCTGTTTAAGGTTTTTAGCAATTGGATGACATTTAGAGGAAATACACGTAACTTGGGCCCATTTGGAGAAGAAACAGACGAGATTACGGACCTACACCAAATCCTTAAAGAAGTATTGCTTACAAAACGTGGAGACGACGTCGCAAGCATAAAGCGGCGCCATCGTGATCTATCTGGTGACGGTGTCTAGACATTGGCGACGGTGTCACAACGTAGCCGACTTAAAGTGAATCTAGAACCATCCACGTGGCGACGACGTTAGGAGCATCAAGCGACGTCGTTGCATCGATTTATCTATATATACAAAACCGATTTTAGGGTTTTGGTGTGTAACTTTTGGGATAATTCTGTATAGCTTAGGGAGACGAACCCTAGCTCTTGTAGCAGCTTCATAGGTCGTATTTAGGGCCTCAAAACCCTATTATACTACCTTGAATCCATGTTTTAATCCAAGTAAGGTTATTTATCATTAATCATTCAATATGTCTATGTGTTGTGTGATTGATTTATCTCTTTGCTTTCTTTATAACATGCGAGGCTAAACCCTCATTTGTATTTGCTTATGATTGCATGAAAGTCGGATTATAGATCCTTTTACTGTTGCTTCTTGATTGATGGATTTGTGCGCGTTATTTTTGTTCTAGAAAACCAGCTTTTGTCTGTATCGCTGTAGACACGTCTAGGGAAACGCGAGTGCGTAGAAAGGATACCATCGGGTAACAGTCTTCATACAACCTTGCCCCTTATATGGTTAATCCCTCTTAATATATATCACATGCATTTAATGTACTCTTAAGGGCCTTGTAATAGTCTTCATACTACCTTACTTGTGTGTTGCCCTAACAGAATATTAAATCGACGGTGTGTTCGTGTAATCCCGTTCATGATTGTGGAAACTTAGGAAGGGGGGGGGTGAATAGTTTACATGTTCATTTTGCGTTTTAAAAGTTTGCTTTCAAAATACTTAGAATCTAGTAGTATATTCAACCAATCAACAATATGAATCAACAAAGTAAATATCTAAACTAATGCTAAATAACAATCACAATAATAAAAAGAGATGAGAGAAGGAACAATCAAAAAACCAAGGACACAAGATTTATAGTGCTCGCGCTACGAAGAACTTCTTTTCCTACTCTCCACTCCCCAAGTATCCTACTCGAGATTTCTCTATGTTAACAAGCTCCCTTCGGGCGGAGAAAACCGTTTACACGTCGCTTAAGTTATTTTCCAACACTAAGCTAAATGTCGAGTCCTAATCTTAACTAGAACCAATCTACCACTTCACAATCACAAGATATACACTATCAGATTTACACATAATCTAAATCACACAATTACACAAGATAATTACAATAGAGATTTGATGCTAAGAAGAAGAGAGGAGATATTACTAAATAACAATTTGTTTCTTGGCGAATACGAATGTTCTTCTCTTGCACTTGATAAAGAGGAGAGGAGAGATGAGAAGTTTGAGTTTGGATCACTTGAAACAAGATCAAACAATGTTAGTGATCAAGAGATTTAGAGAGAGAAATAAGGTTTTTAGAGAGAGAAAGTTATTTGAAAAATTCGTGCAAAGAGGAATGTTTTTCTGCCAGAAATAGTGTAGTATTTATAGACAGGATTTCCAACGGCTAGTTGGCGGCGGTCCCGGCGGTCCCAAATATATTTGGGGGCCGCCAGACCTATAAGGGGGCTGCCACTAGACTACGCTCCTGTTTTTGTCTTTTTGTAGGGAATGTTGTATTTGGTATGAAAGCTTCCATTTTGGGGGGAAAACCAGATTCCTATTTTATTATTTAAATAAAACATTTTCTTTTATTAAAAAGTATTTATGTATTTTTATTTTGTAAAAATACTTTTGTGAAAATGTAATGGTTAAGAAAAAATATTTTCTTGATCACTAATCATGCTTAATGATTTGTTTGTACATACCTTAAGTGATTAATCTTAGAAATAGAATTTTACGATTAATAATTTGTAAACATTTATTTTTATCGTAGACGTTTTTACATTTTGTTATTATCAAAATGTTGAGAGGTCAAAAAATATAAATAACGTTTTTAGACATTATATGTATTAACATTTTGTTTCAGTCAGTCTTTAAGTTAGACTTTTTTTCTTTTTACTCTTCATCATTTGGTGCGTGTTATGGTCCATCCGCGATTTTTTTTCTTGAAGAGGTCGTGGTAGATGCAAGACATGCTTCTAGGGGTTCTTTTCGTAGTGTTATATTTGCTTGGATTTACAGCGACGATTTCTTCATTTGAGCCTATCGAGTATCGTATGACCGTAAACTCTTCTGATTTGCATAACTCGTCTGGATTGCTGATGTCGTGACGAGCAGGAATTGGTATCGGGGAATAATCCCTATTACTTTCTATAAAATCGTAGACCTCCTTTGCATCCTGTGCATCTAAGTAAGGTTTGAAAAATGAGTCCGAACACGTCCTTTGCTATTTTTCTCGCGTGGTTCTTCGTATTCGTCGACGTCCCCAATTGTGCCTTTAGTACGTCCTTTTACATAAAACTCCCATAGTCCACTCTTAGTGTTCTTGTCTATCTCCCAATAGTTTTCAAACTTTGATGCTAACCAATATAGAAATTCAAATTAATAGGTTTCGTTGTCCAAGTCATTGGGGATTTTACTATTGCAAGTATGTGACAATGGGTAATATTTATGGAAGAATTTATCACCCAATTCATTCCAAGTAGTAGTTGTTCCTTCAATCTCATGGTTCCACCATTTCTCAGCATCTCCACTAAGTGATTTCGAGAAGACGTGTAATCGAAGTTCATTTTTATCCACATTTGGAATCTAATCCATTCGGTTATTTCGAGAACCTTTGCAATGTGGTCGATAACGTCACCTCCGTTCATACCATTGAAGGCGTTGTCTCATAATATTTTCAAGAATTCATCACCAATTTTTAGTTCGGTTTTTGTGATCATTGGTGAATTAGTACGATCTCTATTTCCATTCTTTGCGTCATCATTACTCGTCATCATCCCTTGAGTTGTAACTAGCAATCACCACTTTCGCAAAATAGAGGAAAATGTCAGTAGAAAATAGAGAATTAAACGTGAGGAATTTTGATCTGTTGTTGTATCAGGTGATCTATACGTCGTATTCAATTAGTGTGAATACGCCGTATGAATCTGTTGAATGCCAGTACGTCGTATTGAGTTAACAGAATACACCGTATTGTTTAAAAGAACAGGATACGTTGTTTAGACTATAGAATTCAATACGCTGTTCTGGGTAGAAAGTTTGATACGTCATATCCAACTGGTGGATACGGCGTATCAGATGATCTATCAGAACAAAGTACATAGAAAAATATTTTAAATAATGCGAGAATTTTAAACACACAATTAAACACACAATTAAATTAAATACAAACAGAATTAAATTATGCTAATTATTCTAAGCTAATTAAGGGTTAGAAATACTAATAAAATTAAAGGTTAAAATTTTTAACTCCCCGGCAACGGTGCCAAAAACTTGATGTGCTGTAGTGTAGGGTCAATTTATTGATTTCCAAGTTTTAAATTTATATTTAGCCAACTTATCTTAAAACAACACTTTAACGGGCAGTGTACCCGATTGGGTGGAGTTTCATGGTAAGTAGGGTGTCGAACACTAAGAGCGAGGTCGTTAACCTTATAATCTATCAGTATTTTAATTAATCTAATTAATTCTAATTACTTGTTAAACCTATGCTAAACCTAGTTCTAATGATAAATGGGGGGTTTTCAGCCTGAGAGACTGGCACAGGTTTTATGGTGACAATAATCAATTCAATACACAATAAACATGCAAGAAAATAATCAGAAGATAAAAGAGCGGTACAAGCCAAATGATAGAAAACTGTATTAGCCATATTAAATCCAATTAAATGCTGGTTTGTTTGTTTAGTGCAATGAATGCTTATCTCGAAGCGGCATATCATTCTTAAGACTTATACGAAACATCATCCTAAGACCTAGACACGTTGAATCCTGTCATAATTAACGCATCCACTTAAAGCATCCTTTTAGTTTAATTATAATCTATCTAGGGATTAAAGCAATGGTGATCTTGTTAAACCCTAGCCCATCGAGACTTTACCAACTTACTGCTTGACGGTATTTTATATACTGGTAGTTCACTATTCAAGTCTTTACCAATTAATTACGAACATACTTGTTGAAGCATATGGGTCACTTGCCGGTCCAACTAAGCTCATAATTTAAAGACAAAGATAGAACATTATTTGTGATCCTATTGGTCCAGTCATATAAAACACGATATGGAGAACTATCCCAGTATCTAGATCACTTAGTCCGTATTACTAGACCCAGTTGAATGATAGGTCGCATATTAAAGCACATAGACAAGTATTAGGTGATAAACATAATTAAAAATTTAACGATTAATTAAGCAATTCGGATTAAGACAAACCAAACATTAAATCTTCATTAAGATGACAATAATCAATTAAATGATGGTTTGTTTGTTTAGTGCAATGAATGCTTATCTCAAAGCGGCATATCATTCTTAAGACTTAGGCGGGACATCATCCTAAGACCTAGACACGTTAAATCCTGTTACAATTAATGTATCCACATAAAGCGTCATTTTAGTTTAATTATAATCTCTCTAGGGATTAAAGCAATGATGATCTTGTTAAACCCTAGCCCATTGGGACTTTACCCACTTAGTGCTTGACGGTATTTTATATACTGGTAGTTTACTGTTCAAGTCTTTACCAATTAATTATGAACATACTTGTTGAAGCATACGGGTCACCTGCCGGTCTAACTAAGCTCATAATTTAAAGACAAAGATAGAACATTATTTGTGATCCTATTGGTCCAGTATCTAGATCACTTGGTCCGTATCACTAGACCCAGTTGAATGATAGGTCGCATATTCAAGTACACAGACAAGTATTAGGTGATAAACATAATTAAACATTCAACGATTAATTAAGCAATTCGGATTAAAACAAACCAAATATTAAATCTTCATTAAGATGGCTAATACCTGAGGGTATTAGCCCATAACCATTGTAATTATACAAGCGTGATCAAATAACCAAGGTAAACTAAACGTTTTACCAAACGATACCAAAAGTTAAATGATTATAAGAGTATAGGAATTACACGGTGTCTTCTATGGAATCGTGATCGATGCTTGACCTTTGGCTGCTCTTCGTCACTTCAGAAAATCATCTTTTATGTGTATGGTATAGAGAATATGATTTTGCACACCGAAAAATTGTTTTTGTGTCTTATATTTATAGTCTTTGAAAATTGATGGATATGTTGTATTGAGTGAGGTCAATATGGCGTATAGGGGTAATTTCCTTGGAGTGCGCATTACGTTCTCAATCACTTAGTTATTCTTTCCTAATTCATACTTATTACAAAATCTCTGAATGTTTATCCAGGCTGGATACGGCGTATGTAGGCAGTTTGATACGCCATATTGGGAATTGATCAAACGCGTTTCTTGTGAAGTCCAGGCGCTGATACGCCGTATCTTCTTTGCTGGATACGGCGTATTGAATAGAAATCAGCAATCTTCAAATATCATAGTTTAAGCTCCAAAATACGTGCCTTTTAGCTTATCTTTACAAATCACTCTGTAATCACTGCAATTTACAACTTTAAGCAATTAAGTAACAATTATTGCAATAATTATATAAAAGTGGGTAATTTATTCAGGATAAATAATGGTATAAATGTAACGTTATTTGATGTCATCAGAGCCTTAACGGGAAACTCGCAGCCCTCAATAGGTTCTTATCTAAAAGTGCATAGAAATCCCTACCTTTCTTCAAAAACACTAAAAGGTTGTCTCGAGAAAAAAGACTCTACATAGACATGGGAAGTAGACAAGGCTTTTGAGGAGATGAAAAGATACATAGAAAAGTTTCCCACTCTTGTAGCACCTAAAGCGGGAAAGAATTTGTAGAATATATGAAATACATAATCTCACAATCAAATGCAAAGAACTAGAAAGTGAAAGTGAAAGGATGGACACTTTTAGAGAGAGAAAGGAAGAAAGAATATTAGCTTAAATGAAAATGTAAAAGTGAACAACCAACGCCCTCTCCATGTGTGGAGAGGGTACTTATACAATGACTATGGCCGACCATGGGCCCTTGCGCGGGCTAGTCATGGGCCTTGGGCCTTGATACCTACTTGAGGTTCCAAAAACTATACTACGGGCTATTTTATGATATTATGAAAGTGATCGATACTTTTCATATTCCTAACAATCTCCCCTAAGGGAGATCACTCCAATTTACAAAACATTTAATCCTAGCATACTATGCTTGTCTTCAGTCTTGTGCTCGTAGTCTTTAAACTTCAATCATTAACTTACGATATGTTGTAGTGATCTTGACTTTACGCTTGGGCTTATTCCTTCAAGTTTGACTTGTAAGTGATCTTTAGCTTCTTGAGATCATCAACCAAACATAATCTCTTATCATCATCTTGTGATATTTTGCCATCTTGTGTACTTGTGACCTTCGGACCGACATGCTCATACTATACTTGATTTTAACTTGAAAGCTTGAACAAAACATCTTTCTTGAAGTTCTTTAACTATAATACTTCGTCGCTTCAAGAAGGACATGCGGTATCAGAGTAGCGGAAATCTTAAAACATATACTTATGCTTTCAAGATGTCTTTATATATGTCGGTCGAGTATGAGCATGTGGAATAAATCTTTGTGTCTGCTAGAACCAGGTACCTCCATGTCCATCTTTATATGAGTCTGCAATGAAACAGTTAGCAATAAAGTTTGGGGACGAATATGGCTTTGTCATTCGCTCATGTTTGGTTAGATTAACCTTCGAATCTGTGAGGACCGACCTGTAATCAGGTAGACTCAATTTAAAAATAATCTCCTTGACAGGATTTCTAGCTGCAGTATTGAATCTTTCTTACACATATGTATTAGATTCATCGTACTCAGCTTGTTCTCAGTACCAGAACGTCTCAAAGCAGACAGCACAATAAGAGTAAACTAGTGGGTTACTGTCTCACCGATTAAATAAAAATTGATTTGAGAAAATCAATCGACGTGTCACTTGCTAAAGTGATTTTGTGACACATCAAGAGTTTTAAGCATTTCAAAATTCATCAACCGTCAATTCATAGTCTGGACCGAATCAATATCTAGTGTCACAAGTTTAATCCATATAGGATCTCACAAGTCACCTACCGCAGAGCTTATTTGATGTTGGCTCTGGAAGGATTTCTATCATCATTGTGAATACTTAAGTATCACTCTAATGTTATGGCAATATCACAAGGATAATGCATAGGACTCATAATATATTACTTGTTTTCACAGTGTGTGAGCAACAAATATATTGGAATAGTGTCCTAGTGAGATTAATGGATAATCTCTTTATTGGCTCTAGAATCAATAGTGCACATTTGGTTTTAGTAATCGGAGGCTAGAGCAGACTACCACCTTTTCAATACCAACTAACTTGGAGTGAGAAAGTTGATAGAAATGTGTGTAATCTACGTGAGAAATGAAACAAGAATCTTTTGAGAGACCTTGAGTGGCTAAGGAGGGCTGTGCATCGCATCACTGGGTCCATGATGACTATCTTCTATACCAGACAATAACTTAGTGTCTCTGATAGCATATGTATTGACTCGGTTTTTGCCTAAGTATAAGGAGGGATTCTTTCTTTTCACCCTTTATCTTAACTTTTCTTTGTCATTCTTCAACCCCTTCAATTCTTATCGAAACTTAATCACTAACACCTTGTTGGGTTTGTTCCAGTGCTAGCTCTGTCTCAGTCGGCATTATTCCCTTTTCTCACTTTACTCCTTTTTTATAGCATACCTAAGGACTTCTATTCTAACTAATGGAATGTCCCTTGGTAGATCCCTCCGCTTCTGGCTGGATCGTGGGAACGAACCCTATACCTAACCACCTTTTAACTCCAAGTAATTAAATACATGGTCGGTCTCTTGGTATTGTTTACAGCCTTAAAACTATTTGAAAACATCGATCGAGGTACATTGTAATATAAATCAAAACATTTAGTACCTTAACGGTTTTACTTTGAAAATTGCTCCCCCTACATATATGCATCGATATTCGAAAACGTTTAGCACATACGAGGAAGAAGCTGCACCAAAGTCATTAAGATCACTTTTTACAAGATATATATTTTAATCGCATTTTCTGCCCTTACCAAAAATGTCAAGTCTCTTGATATTTTGGATATCAATTGATTGAAATATAAAGCTTTCGGGGAGAAAAATATTCAGATTATATATTATAAGCCGTGTTAGGAACATTTTAATGCTCCCTATAAATTTATGAGGGAATAATATAGTGTTTGAGCATGTTAATTTGAAAATGTTTGAATTTACTAAGAAATTCTTGAAAATTCGTACTCAAACACGATATTTGCCTAATATTAGTCTACACTATTTATTCACATATTCACAAGATTGATAATTATGAAAGAATGACCTGAAATGTAGTAGGAAAAGATATGACAAAGTTATATTGTCCGTTCAAGCAGTCTGAGGTCTTCTCCGTACTCTCTTCCACCAACGTTTTAATTTACTAAGAAATTCGCACTCAAATACTATATATGCCTAATTTTAGTCTTATTATACTTATTTACATATTCACAAGATTATAAATACGAGAGAATGACCTGAAATGGAATAGGACAAAATATGACAAAGTCATATTTTTTGTTCAAGCAGTCTGAAGTCTTCCCTGTAATCTCTCCTACCAACGAACTTTTCCAAGCTCCTTATTAACCTTCTCTCTAGCAGCAGCTTATCGATAGCCTTGATCCTGATGCGAGACCTCTGTCTGTCTAAATTACTCTATCTTGTCTTCGGTAAGTTATCCATCCTCAGGTTTGAAGCAATATCATGAAGAACAGTTCTTACAAATGTGAGCGTCCTGTCACTAAACTTGTAGAGTTCATCCGAGTGCATCAATCAATTTCATTTGTACTTGTCTACATAGATAATTCCTTGAGGATTGTTGTATGCAGTGTATGGAGTTCTTTTGGATATGTCAGACCTGAATGTCTTTGGCTTGGTGATATTGAGCTTCTTCTGGTAGCTTTCGACTCCCAGTTGAAGGTCTTTTACACGCTTGAAAATGATAATACATCTGGTAAACATCCGTAACACCCAAGTCGAAAATGACATCTCTTTCAAGATTGGAGAGTTTCTTTTAAACAAAGAGAAGCAGCATGTCTTCAATATCATGCAGGTGAAGTCTTGAAAAGTCACTTTCCTTGAATTTGTATAATTGTTGATCTGCTCTTTGAACTTCAATCTCCTCCAGATAACCATAACCATACCACTTCATAACTTTAACTTTGGTTACTGCAATAATTATTTCCTTGGAGTACACATCATGTTTGGACTTCCTGTTGCTTGCGAATCCATAGAATCGTTGTTGTTTAGGACCCCAATGTGTAATTTCCCAAACAACATATCTATTATAGGCTACCTTTACCGAACTCCATAATGATGGAACCATGTCCTTAATGCCTGGACTATCATACTTAGCAGCCTTTGTTTTTGTTGTGGAAGTCGTATATTTCTTGCTTGAGCTTCCTCCACTCAGATACTCGAGATTATTGTTGATGAAGAAGTCAACAGGAACAACTTGAAGACCTGGATCCATAATCAATGGTAGAGGCTTGCTAAGGTCAAATGTATATTCCTTTCCTTTAGGGTTATTCCAGTCCAGTCGATCAGTTACAGCTTTATAGCATTCTTCAAAGTTATATTCGAGTTCCACACGACTTCTGCATGTCCTTTTGAGAAGATTAAAGGCTGGTCCAACAACATGTTCTTGTGTCAGATTATCAATCTTAAGATTGTTCATGACATATGCTAACAAGTCGATAGGAGTGCTCATAAGCTCATCAAAAGAAAGAGGAGGTTTTTCTGCTTGAGCAATTTTGCTGATCTAGGTTTGAGGTGGTCTAAAGTCAACAGGTTTTCTACCATTCCAATCAGGATCAGGAGTCGGAGGCCTTTTAGGTTTCTTAAACCAGTCATATTTTGAAACAGCCTCAACATTGGGTTGATCATCAGTGTTACCCAAATCACTTCCTTAATTTTGTGGCATCTCGGAGTCTGCAACCTCAAAGACTGATTCCTCTGCTTGAGCAGACTTACCAGATGATTTTGGCTGAGACTTGGTGCCTTTGGATGAACTTGACTTAGATTCTTTTGATTTAGGGCCTGTTGATGGTTCAGCTTCTTTTCTTGTCTTTTGTCTCTTTAACCTTTGGTCTGATCTAGCTGGAGGGTCTTCATCTTTATCCTTGTCTTCACAGTCTCTCTTTAAAGAATATGCTTTTCCATAAGATTCATAGAGATCCTTGTAAAGCTTATAAGATTTGATCGGTCCATCGTAGAGTTCTTCATGTTCTTTCGCCCCTCGATACGATTGACTTTTCTGCATTTTGTCTAAAAGTATCTTCTTTAATTCAAACTCTGTGAGTGACGTTGCAGCCTCGTATGTAGATTGAGGTTGAGAAGAAGATTTAGCCAAAACGATATTCTTAAGTGATTCAGTGACAATACTTTTAATCACAGGAGTTGCAAAGACAGACACTGCCTTTGGTAGAATCTGAGGTAGTTGAGTCTCGACTTCATTGTTGATGATGTCTTTCACTGATTTCTCAATAAGATCTATGTATCTCTTCTTTTCATCTTGAGCTTTCTTCATAAATTCTACAATGTATGACCGAAAAGCCTTTTGAATATAATCTCTAAGTCTTGTGCCAAGATGGGCATCCACCATTGCAGGAATTTGTGATTTTATAGCTTCGAGGAGTTGTGCAGATTGGTCAGCTTGTTTGAGTTCAAAAAGCTCCTTTTCCAAGACAGAAACTCTTTGGTTGAATCCAAATAGGGATGAAAAGTCTGGAAGGGCAGGAAAGAGGTAGTTGCTTCAGTTGTTGGTGTGGGAGTTGGTGTTGATAGTTGTGGAAGAGGAGTGAATAGAGGAATAGTAGAGGAATGGTTATTGCAACAGCTGTGGTAGTTTTAGGGATTACAGATACTGGAATGGTAAGGAGTGAAGGTGTCTGACTGCTTGATTCTTCATGACAGACATCGATATTCATCATGGAATTGATTTCAGTGTCTGCTAGTGAAACATTATCCAAGTTTAGAAATTGAGTTGCAAAGTCAGATGAGACAGAAGAACTTTGTAGTGGAACTTCAGTCTTTTGTGTGTCATGAACAGTTGTAAGTGTTACATGTGCATCATTCTCGTCTTGATCATATGTCTTTTCTTGAGTAACATTATCATGACCAGCATCACCCATCTCTTCATCTCCTTTCTCTTCTTCTCCATGCTCTGCATCTTTCAACCTTACGTTCACATATTTATACAGTTCCTCATAATCTTTTTCATCCATATGTTCATTTTCATCATCAGTGGATTCATAGTTTTTAGGAGTATGCACATATTCTTCTTTATATTCTTCTTCATTATCATCTTCGTTCTGATCATCATCAGACTCAGTCCTTTCATCATCGCTTGCATCATCATTACCATCATCATCACTGACATTATCACTGTCATTATTATTACTATCATCATCATCATCTCCACTATCTCCCCAAGACTTGTTTACAATGTCAGATTGATCCTTGGGAACATCAGGAACCCCTAGTATAGTACCAATTCCTTCATTTATACCAGTTGTCTTGTCTTGAAGCTCATTAGGAACCTTTGGTTGAGAACCAACTCCATCACTTGAGCCACTTGCGTAAAGCATGTGAGTATCCTGCTTGCTTTTCTTGAGGATTTTCTTAAGCTGAGCAGCTTCAAGTAATGCTACATTAGAAAGTAAATCCATGCCTTTGCCTCTATCAACTTTAGCTGGAGCTTTCTTCTTTGACACAAACACACTAGGAGTGTCTCTGATGACAACACCAGCTGTTTTCATGGTATATGACTTCTTGGCAAGTGTAGTCTTCTTAGCAGTTTCAACTTGCTTAGCAGGTTCAGGTTTCTTAGCTCGCTTAGGCTTCGTTGCAGGTTCATCTTCTAAGACAGGAGTCTGTTTCTTTAAGGTGAAGCAATTTTCTTAAACTTCCTTGCTTTCTTGGGAGTAGCTTTTCTAGTAGTAAAAGCAAGATAAGTCTTATAAGCTTTAGAATCTTGAATTTCTTGATTGATCATCTCTTCAGGAATCAGAGCTCCATACTTCTGATAATCTTCTATTTTGGAGACATATTTCAATGTACCCAACAAGCTATCATCTCGGATTGTGTGAAGATTTGTTCTTTTCCTCATAGAGATGGTTTTATCTTTGGAGATGAAATGATTAATGATAAATTTAGTGAATCTTAGCTAGGGCATGTTCTCTTTACGTGTGAGACTTATATATATGTTATCTGTTTGAAACATAAAATCTTCCCATAGTAAAGCAACAAAGTCAACATTCTTCTTGTGGTACATTCCCCACAAGATTTGATCTCTTGACGGCCTGAGCCTATCAAGACCTGATGACTTCCCAGAGATTCACCTATTGATGACAGCAGTAAATGTTCTCCAGGGCTGGTGCATTTGATCTGTATGGATTTTAGATAGCATATCACACTTGCCAGTGTACCCAAGCTCCTGGATAAATGGAACCATTTCTTCATTGGAGGATGGTTCAACAAAATCTTGGTTAGGGAGTCTAGGACAGATCTGGAGGATCTCACAAAATACTTTAGTGTCAATTCTAAACTTTTGCTTATCCAGCTTGAACTGGTATGCATCTGTATCTCTGATATTCTTGATGGTGTTCCACAATTAATACATATATATTTCAGGAACTTCAGCAGTGATCAGGAAAGCGGGATAGCAAGGAGAGAGTTTAAGAACATCCAGAGTGACTTGATATGTGGGTTCTCTTTGTGGCTTGCTGAACTCAATTCTCGCGTTGCATTTTTTCAATCTTGAGTCATTTCTTGAGAGCAACCAAAACATTGTCAAGAGCAACTTGTTGAGCGGCAACTGGATTCATTTTCTGCTAAATATACAAATACATTGATATATTACTGACTAATCAATTTGATTCATGGGGATAGACTTTAGGAAAGCAGTTTACAGACATTAACTATACAGATTTAACACATTTTATCAGGCATTCAATCAAAGTAGAGGAAGAAAGACAATGATCAGAAGGTCAACTTATAGGGTCAACAAACTAACAATTGATCAAACACAGTCAAGTTTGCAACTTACATATGAAATAAAGAAGAACTAACCTAAAAAATGTTATCTAGTGAAAACTTTTAGGAATAAATCACCCCTTATAATTTCATGTATAAATCGCCCCCTTGTAGAAGTGTATAAATCGCCCGATGTGACAAATGTATAAATCGCCTTGTATAAAATAGTGTATAAATCACCCCCTTATAAGATGCGTATAAATTGCCCCTTTTATGTCATGAGTATAAATCGCCCCCTATAAGGAAACATATAAATCGCCCCCTATACGGAATGTATAAATCGCCCCCTATAAGAGTGTATAAATCGCACCCTATAAGAAACGTATAAATCGCCCCCATAAGAGTGTATAAATCACCCCATATGTATCGAGTGTATAAATTGCCCCATATAGTTTCATATTAACATAAATTCAAATTTTAGGCAACTAGAATACACACAAACATGAACCTAATCAAATACAAGCATTTTCTAGCAGTTTTAACATGTTTTAACCACAAAAATTTACAAAACGAGCAAGTGTCACTCGATTTTTACCAAGATAACAAGTTTTAATGTTCTAACATGGATTTTCTTTACTCTAATGCATTCAAGGATGTACTCTAACACAGCTTAAACACAAACCCATTAACTTTTTCATGTTCTTCCCTTAAACCCAAATTTTCAAACATAAAATCAAGCATAACACAATCGCATGTTAGCCCCATGTAAAACTACTCTAAATGAGTAATCTACAACCCTTACCCATCAAAACTCCTCAATCAATTCAGGTTTTAAACCACTTTTGATTTTAACTAACCCTAAACCAATTTTTTGGGATTTCGAACAAAAATTCATGTTTTTAACCTAATTCCTTTTGCATATTAGATGTTTAGATTGTAAGGAACACATTTGTAGTTTACCTCAATGATTGAAATGCACGTTATGATGATTCTTGAATTTTTTTTGAGTTATAACAATGGTGAAAAAAATAGGTGTGTTTGTGTGTAAAGTGAACGCGGGTTATATATCCTTTTGCATTTTCCTTTAATAACTTCTTTAAGACATAATATAGTTTTAACAATTAGCACATTTAGTCTCTAAAAGTTTATAAACTAAGACTAAGCCTTAAATTTTGCTATTAAGACCCTAAAGGCATAAACACATAACATATAAAGTCTAATAAAGTTAAAATTAATTAACTTCCTGATAAATCTTAGTCCGTTATTGTTTAAAAACCTTTTTTCTTTTATTACTTGATGATTTTGAAGAAGAAATTTGACATTTTCTCTCCCTCAAACAATGACTCATTTTCTATTTAAAGAGTTGTAGTCGTTGTTTGAGTGGTCAAATGCCTTAAAAAATCATTTTTTGATGAATTACAAAGATGATTATTTTGTTTTCTTTTGAAAATCAACACCATGAAAAATAAGATTTCTCTTATTTTGACAAATAAATGCACTGACACGTACACTTATTTGTATAAAGGAAGCACGAGTTATGTTGCAAAGTAAACACAAGCCTTTGAATGAATATGAAGTAATTCATTCCCGAGAAAAGTTAATTTCCCTTTGAGAGGTCAAGTTTTCTTTTTGACGAAATATTTGCCTTTAAATTGAAGACCGGGTTTCTATCTGAAATAATAGTAAGCCATTTGACATGTTTTCTATTCGAACTTTATTTACAGCTTTGTGCCATTATTGAATGACATTTCTAAAGCCGAAAATATTATTGATCCTAGAAAACATGACATGAATATACCTTGATGTGAGGTTTGTGAAGACTTCACAGGAAGCTTTACAATCCCCTAGGCAGAGTACCTAACCGTTGTAGTGTAGTAAGGCAAGACTCAAGAGTTGTTATCATTCTCTAGGGGAATAGGTTGGGAAGGCTTGAACAAGGTCTAACAGAATTCTAAGGGTTTGAGAGAAGATTCTTTTTGTATTTTTATGTTTTATAGAAAGCAAGTAAATCAATGATTTGAGAAGTTGGTTTAAATAACTAATAATTAAACTAAATATAATCTAAACTACTGGTGATAACTTTATGATGAAAAAATGTATTTACATAATCATGCCCTACTCCTTAGATTTCTTCTCCTAGATCTGTTGCTTTGTCACACTTGTGATGATGTGTGTAAGTATTTCTAAATTCATGAACGGATTACACGAACCCGCCGTCTATTTAATATTCCATTAAGGCAATGCACAAGTAAGGTAATATGAAGACTATTACAAGGCCCCTAAGAGTATATATTAAATTCATGCGAAATATCATAAGAGCATAAACCATATTAGGGGTAAGGTAGTATGAAGACTGTTACCGGTAGTATCCTTTCTACACACTCGCGTTTCCCTAGACGTCTATGCCAATTTAATATCTTATGGCTAGTTTTCTAGAGCCTAACGCGCACATCCATCAACAAGAAGCTACATTAAAAGGATCTACAACCTAGGTTTCATGCAATCATAAGTAAATACAAAGGATGGTTTAGCCTAGCATGTTATAAAGAAAGCAAGAACATAAATCAATCAAACAACACATAGACATATTGAATGATTAATGATAAATAATCTTACTTGATTAAAACAAGGATTGAAGGTAGTTACAATAAGGTTTTGAGGCCCTAAAAATGACCTAAAAGCTACTAAAATGACTAGGGTTCGTATCCCTAAAGTTATACAAAGTTACACATTTAAAACCCTAATTTCGGTTTAATATATATAGAAAAATTGTTGCGACGTTGTCGCTTTGAATCCCTGGCACCGTCGCCACGTAGATGGTTCTAGATTCTTTTTAAGTCGGCCACTTCCTGACGCCGTCGCTAGATTTCTGACGTCGTCACTAGATAGATCACGACAGCGTTGCTTTATGCCTGCGACGTCGTCTCCACGCTCTGTAAACACTATTTTTTAAGAGATTTGGTGTAGGTTCGTAATCTTGTCTGTTTCTTCTCTAAATGAGCCCAAGTTATGTGTATTTTCTCCAAATGCCATCCAAGTGCTAAAAACCTAAAAGCAAATGATTAAGCACATAATCTGCGCATATTTGCATGATTTAGGGGGTTAAATGACCCCGAAAAATTGTATAAAATGACACCTCATCAAATACCCCTACACTTGGTATTTGCTTGTGCTCAAGTAAATGGGCTTTTCTACCTAGACAATAGCAATATTGGAGTCATTTAACTTACTCTTTAAAAGCATTTTACAACACAACCTTCTAGACCTCGTAATTAAAAGCACGGAAAGTATATACTAGCACCTCAAATAAGTGTTTGAGACTCTCTCTTTCTCTCAGTTGTATAATAAATTATAACATAATGGGGAAAAGAAAAACCAACACTCATTACCTGTCATAGCATATAAATTACTATAGGCTTGGTAAATGATCAAACCTCCACCGCTAGGCACAAGTATTATTTATTATTGTCAAAGAGGTCTTTTAAAGGGTTGTGGGGTGTAGGTGTAAGATAACATTAATGGAAACGGAAATGGATGGGATACATTTGAGAAGTGGCTTTTGGTTGAATTTAGGGTGAAAAGGTTAGCTAATTATTTATATGAATACATACTGATTTGGTTGGTAAGCCAAGAACTCGGACAAAGATATACAAACTCTACACAACTCTACATCAATCTCTTTTCTTTTTCTTTTCTTGACTCTATGATAAACATAAACATAAGAAAATGGCAGCTCGTACACATTTTTTTACTTCTTTTTTTATATACATTTTTTTCGTACACTATTGTCCTACCATTGCTTAAACATATAATACATCATGGGGGTTTATAGATACACCCCTACACTTAAACTTTTACATACTTGATATTTACAATATAACTAATGACCCGATTTGAGATGGATCAACATAACATGGAGCTTATTAAGTTCTATTGGGGGTAATAAATTACTTCTTCCCTAATTCTTCATAAGATGAATACTACCATGAATCCCAATTGTCCCAAACTGTATTTACAAGGATAAGGACTTAGCAACCGTGTACTCAATAATTAACTTGGGTTAAAACAATAATGTACTAAAAGTGAGTACATATAAGGTAGGCTAAGGCGATTTAGGTGTAACGATTGGTTTGAGGGTTAACAATGCTCTTCATTAATAGTCTGAAAATTACAAGAATCGTGAAAAAGGATAGGCTTGGAGGGTTGTATTAAGGTTATCCTGCACTAATAATGAGTGCATGGCAAGGGTGTGGGATAGTTATATGATCAAGGTGACCATCTTAACCATTACAGGTTTAAAGCATGGGTTAATCCTAGTGCCTCTTATCTAGCAAATCCTAATACTTACTATGCGGTCTCTGGATGCATCACAAAAACAAGTTCTAGAATTTAATACACTACCGGTACACTCATATAATTTAATATCGATACCAATGCTCTAGAAAAGGCAAAAAAACCACATATACACATCTGTAATGACGAAATAGACGCACATGATTGCTCACTCCTTAACTCGAACAAGCTAAAGGTATAAACTATCATGGGTATCAAAAATGGATACCCGAATTTCTATAGATCTAAAGGCGAACCTCACATTTTTAGGGTGCAATTCTGAGGGTTTTTGTGCTAGTCATATAAATTCATATCCATGAGACGCTATTAATACTCAATTTTCGTCGGTATGTGTCATAAATTTTTTTAGCCGTCTATGCTATGTTTAGATATATTACCCATCATGTTAAGGACAAAGCAAATGGCAATTAAAGGAATAGTTTCTAAGGCTTATTTCCCCTACACTTAAGTTGAACATTGTCCCCAATATTCTATAGAAGTCCCTGTAAAAACAAATAAAGGGAAAAGAAAGCAAGTAAAAGAAACTAGTACTCCCCTGGTTTGCTCAATAATGGAGAAGAAACATGCCGATAACTAGTTAAATCATCCTCTAAGAATTGTCCAATGAAACTTCCTAAGAACTTTCAAGCTTCTTCTCATCAAATAAAACTTGTAATCAAAGATAAAGACAACTACACCAAGCATAAAATTGACGGGATAGATATATACAACGAGAATTTAGGGTTTGACTCTATGAAAGCAGTAAAGATAGGATGAGAGTAATGATATAATCATAGGTTTATGCAGGTTTATAAAAGAATTACAAATTTTAAATGTTGTGCAAACTATTTTTCAAAAATACTTGAAAATTTTTAAATTTTCATGTAGCTGGGCTTACGACGCCGTCTCTAGGCTCTGAGCAAAATTTTTATTTTTGTTATCTTTGAAAAACTTCTTGTACGCGATTATATAAGTTATTTCCTGTATGAAAATGCTGCATGAAACCTAGGATTACTCAATACAATCATATGACTCAAAACTGACGCGAATTAATCTAAACAATTTATTAATTATGTTTGAATTGGTTCTTAAAAACCGGATATTTCCCTTACACTTATTTTGTTGCAAAATACCTTTGTTTGTAAATAAGACGAAGTTAAAGACAAAGCAAAGCATGATTACAAAGTGATGAATTCAAACATAAAAGAATAAACGAAAAGAATTAAAACACACGACACTCCTAATATGCGGGGAAGATAAACATTGCGTTACCTCCCAAGAAGAGCTTTTCTTTATTTATGAGTCATGTAGCTAGACTCGAAGTCACAAGTCCTTACGTAACTTCTCCTACATCCGCAATCTCATCTTCTACTTTGACAGGAGCGAGACGCTTATTTGTTGAAGTTTTTGCTCCTCTATTGGTCGAACTTCATCTCCTTTTCCTAGTAAAGTTTTATCCTGTCCTCCCAATCTAAGACTAGCCTATTTACGGTCATAATGGGGGCTATAGGCTCTATATCGTTCTTAATCCCTTTCTCGACCTTACAGTGGGATTCAGGTATCCTATGAAAACTTATCTTACCCTTTCCAGATCTTAGAGTTATGGTGCCCTTATCGAACTTGATCACGACCTTAGCCATTGTCAGGAATGATGTTCCTAAGATGAAGGGCCTCTTTTCGTCTTCCTTTATGTCTAAAATCACGAAGTCCACGGGGTACACATAACCATCAACATCAACTAATACGTCCTCTGCTATTCCTAAAGGGTAGATATACGAATGGCTAGCTAGGGAGAGTCTAATGTCTATCTTAGTTGGCCTTTCGTTAGTAAGTTTCATGTAAGTGGAGAGGGGCATGACGTTCATGTCGGATACTTGGTCTACTAGGGCGTTCATGCGTTTTAGGCCTCCTATGTTACATGGTATTTCAAAATTTCCTCCAGTTTCCTCCTTATTTGTTATGTTTTTCTTGAGGATTTCTTCATAAACAGGCCCCCTCAGGGACAAATTATAGGTCTTTCCTCTCATTTTTCCTGCTTGGACTCCTGACAGGAAGTCATTGAACCTATGATTATCAACAAGTCCCTCGATTAGTTTTTCATTGATCATATGCTTTATGTAGTACTCTACAGGCTGAGAGCTGGGTGCCTCCACTGCTTCTTCTTTCTCAGCTCTCTTGATTGGCTCGTTTTTGGTCCTATTTTCAGCTTCATTCTTTGTCTCGGCCTCCTTTACTGACATCTCCGTATCTGACCTGTTTGTTTTTTCAATGTCGTTTCCAGTCGCTATGTCATCTTTTTCACTCTTTTCTTCACCTCCTATGGTGAGAGAGAGATAGAATTTACGTTTTTAGTGACGGGAGATTTATCCTCTTCTTTAATCAACACTTTTTCAGGAGCTCTACTGGTTGTGAGTTCCTTAAGAATCTCGAACATTTTAGCCATCCTATCGTTGATCTCCTTTCGCTGTTTGAAAATGGCATTCTCAAATCTTTCCATCCTTTCGGTGTGTGCTACCATGTAGTCCCGTACTCGAGCCTTAAAAGTGGTTCTTAACGCCTGGGGCTAAGGGTTTAGACCGGTACGTTCATGAAAAGTGAAGGGGTTCTGCTTTGGTGGCTCATTTTGGTTTTGCGTATGAGGGTTTGAATAAACTGCTTCAACATAAGTTTGAGGGACATACGTTGAGCTAGGTCTAGGTGTCGGTCGCGACCTCTTTAGTAAGAAATTAATCTAGTCTTCAAGCTCAAGAAGTCTTCGATCAGGTGTTTTTTAGGTGCTTTGAGGTATAGAAACGGCCTTGATCGGTGTTAGCCTCAATTTATTGAGTCGAACAAGGAAGCTCGGTCACTCTACGATGGAGCTTCGGTCTTTAATTAGTTAATGTTGTAATTAAATATTATCGGGAATCGGGCTCGATAGATAATCTAATATTGTATATGTTTTGGGTTTAATCCCAAAGCAAAACCCGAGCCCGGGTCCTAGTTATATATCCCGCGCGTCACATTAAATGTGTAGGGGTATATATATATATTTAGATATTTTCTAAAATATCTAAATATATATATAGATATTTTCATATGAAAATATCTAGTTTTATAATTTCACAAAATCTATTTTTCTTTTCTCTCTCAACTCTCTCTCTACTCTCTCTCTACATTTCGCCTCTCTCTCTATCTCTTTTCTTGTTTTCGTGTTCGGGTTATGAAGTGGAAGTATTAATCGGGGTTTCTACAATTGGTATCAGAGCCTCGGGTGGATTTCGTGATTTTTTTTGGTGTGATAAGCTTATACAGATTCGGCAAATCGTTGGGTTATTTGTGGCACTCGGTAAGCATTTATATTTCGTGGCTCATTTTGGGTGTTGCAAAACGTTGGCAACGAACGAGTGAAAAAAAAAGAGCGGAAATTTTCGTGAAGAACGATCGAACGAGCGGACTCAAAACGTATCGATCGAACGAGTGGAAAATAGTTTGGATCGAACGAGTGACAAATCGCATCGATCGAACGAGAGGACTCGAACAAGCGATCGAACGAGCGGAAAACCTCATCGATCGAACGAGCGGTCCGAACTAGACGATCGAACGAGCGGAAAACCTCAACGATCGAACGAGCGGAAAACCTCAGCGACCGAACAAGCGATCGAACTAGCGTGATCGAACGAGCGATCGAACGAGCGGATCGAACGAGCGATCGAACGAGCGATCGAACGAGCG
>BQNB010094140.1:0-23399 GCA_026074375.1 Tanacetum coccineum | reverse complement strand
ACCATTAAATAAACGTTTTGACAATGTTTTCTAATACATTACAAGTGGGACCTGTTGTAACTCTGATATTTTATAAAAAAAATTAAATGGTTGAGTTTTCAAAACGTCTCACTTAGAGTCGTTTTTTTGTAACTTGTGTGTATGAACTATGAAGTAGCACCCCAAGTGGTATTTCGCTGCCTTATGATTTTATGGGGGTGTTACAAAATGGTATCAGAGCACTAGTTATAGAGAACTATGTCGTTTTCAAAACCTAAACTATAACTGTTTTTCAAAAACTTTTAAGAGTCTTTCACCATTGTCTGATATCCGCGCTTGCTTGCTCCCAGGTAACTTATATGCTCCCTTTTGCATCCTTATTGCTATTATATTAATAATGAATATATAATGCTTGGTAATTATTTTTCTCTCATACGTCTATCTTATGACGTCATATTATTTTCTTTATATCGGTCGGTTATATATACGCTGACCATTCCAATTATCGCGTACTTCCTGTTTTCTTATTTTCTCCCTCGAATGTCAATACTAGTATTATATATGGATACTCGTACATATATGAGCTACTCTCCTCTTAAATTCTTACGCCTATCTTCGGGATCACCGCCATCTATATATATATATATATATATAATAGTAATTCCTATAAGTGTTGACTATTTATGGTTACTTTTGGCTATTTTTTGGAACTTTCGAGTAAAGTTGGTATTTTAATGGGAAAATTTTGGCTTAAATCCGATTGTATCTTTGCAATAATGAATAGGCTAATATGTTAGGTCCAAGTAGCGAGTTGGATAGAACGCCAACTCTTTCGGATGGTCGAGATACGACCAAAACCGTGGAAACAAACTTAGTGTGTACCCATAATTTGTAATGCAGATAGTTAGGCTTATAACTAATTTTATTTTACTTGGAGGCTACTTAGTGTGTACCGTTCGTTTATACCTATTACGGATTTTAAAATATAGGTCCATTAAGTCAGATTGCAAAGGGCAGGAATGTTTATGTAATGATAATTACCTACATATGTATATAGTACTATGCTATGTCTTAATAAGTTCTTTTTCTTTGATATTTTATGAGCAATGCGGTCATCTCCGAAACATTAACGTGACTTTTTTTATTTCCTTTTTGATAATATTGACCTTCGGTGTACTTTGTCAATTCCACTAGTTATTTTATTGTTCGACTCCGAGTCCGAATACTCTTCTTATGCTTTTGAATCGCGTATGTTGTGTTTGTAATCCATTGTTTTGAAATTCACTAAGGATCTTAAAACTTTGAGTATTTATCTTGTAATCTCAGTAAACTAAAGTCTAACATCTTGTTTAAGGCGTAAATCGTTCGCTTATACCTATTACAGATTTTGAAATATAGGTCCATTAAGTCAGATTGCAAAGAGCAGAAATGTTTATGTAATGATAATTGCCTATATATGTGTATAGTACTATGGTAAGTCTTAATAAGTTCTTTTTCTTTGATATTTTATGAACGATGCGGTGATCTCTGAAACATTAACGTGATTTTATTTTATTTCCTTTTTGATAATATTGACATTCGGTATACTTGTCAATTCCATCAGTTATCTTGTTGTTCGACTCCAAGCTCGAACACTGTTTTTATGCTTTTGAATCGCGTATGTCGTGTTTGTAATCCATTGTTTTGAAATACTCCAATTGATGGGAGTACAGCTTTATCTTGTCACCTCGGATCGTGTCGTCTTTTGGCACTTACCTTTGGAACATGATGGACTAACGTCTTATTGTTCTTCTCGTTACTTGATATGATTTTGAAGAATCACTCCATCAAAAAGACACTCCTTTTTACTTATTGTAACATTGTTTTGATATTGTGTTTTGTGTCGGTCATGCTTAAGTAGGATGATTTATAATCGTCTTATTGAAATGAATTGGAACGCTTCTTCATTTGAATAAGGAAATTATAAACCGCCAAACCATAAGTTTATAAATTATTACTTACAAGGATTAGGACGTCTCTTTTTGTAAGTAACAAATTATAAATGAGTGAGCTTATGTGTATTTGACATAGCGTGCGTACGAATTATTCTTTGGGCTATGAACTCCTTTCGACTCATAATTTTTTATATGGAATTTTTTTTACGAATTTGTATCGACCGCGGCAAACTTGATAAGCTAATCGTAATGAACCAATAATCGCTTTCAAGAATTAACAACTTGTTAAATTCCTCGTTTCCAATGGCTTCTTCTTCGAGTCATGTATTTTATCTTTTCTTTTAAGGATTCTCGCGACATTCAATCTGTTAGCTCATGCTCATTGCATATATATGATGTTTTGACTTTTTCTCATTTAGTTTCCGTTGGAAACCTCGATGATGACTTGTCTATTTCCTCATCTCTTCATAAGTAAACCGTAGACGAATAAGGTGAATTGAGCACTGAGACAACGCTCCCATAAGGAGGAGAGGATGTAAAACCCCGTATTTAAGGTTACTAATATTTCTAGTCTCATAATTATTTTATAAATCTTGAAGAGTTTACTTTTACATTTTAGACGATTTATATTAAAATCATCAATTTTAAAACGTTCGCGAATCGTACAATTTAAGTTTATCCGTTTTATCGATCGAGAAATCAACGAATGTCATATTTAGCCATGAGAGCTTATTTAATTTTTATTTTATTATTTTTCATCTTTTATCCGTGTTTGGCCGAAACTGCGTCAAAATAGTGTTTTTACAATTTTTAATATTTTAACTTCGTGTTTTAAAAACAAATATTGTGGAATAAATGTTTTAGAAAAATAAAAATAAAAATATAATTTATATAAACCAAACCCCCTCTTTAATTGTTTTAGGCTCCATCAAAACTAGAAACCAAACACCCCCTTATTATATTTTACTCCTACTAAATCCTAAACCAAACACACCCTTATATTTTAAAAAGCCCAAGTTACCAAGCCCACTCCCTTTAGGTTGTGTTATAAGTCGGATCCAACCCATACCCTTTCTGTGTTTTTATATAACCGAATAAACATATACACATACATACAAACGCAGGCAAAAAGAAAAAAAAACCCATCTCCCTCTCCCTCTCTGTTTGTTCGACGAGCCAAAAAACCACACCACCATCACCATCAAAATCCATCAATCTTGATTCTTAAATCACTCCCATTCAATCCCAAATCACTCCTAAAATAAACCCCACCATTCTTTATAACCATTAAGTATTGAGTGTGTGTTCAAGATTTGATTAAAGAAAAAGTTAGGGTTTGAGATTTTGAGGTTGTTTGGGTTTCGGCTAAACAAGGAGAACAAGGATGGAGTTTGTTATGATCTTTTACTTTATCTTTTTTGTGTTTGTAAGTTAATTTGAAACCCTTTATCATTGATTTAATTTCTATACATTATGACATGGTGTCTCTGTTTACTTTCTTATATGAATGCATGCTTCATTGTTTTTTGATTTGGGGTTGATTTGATACATCAAGTTTTGAATGTATTGTGATTTGTTTTTGTGATGTATTATGAAGTGCTAGTGAATAGATAATGTTTTGGTTAAATTTGAAGGGGTTTTTTGTGTAGTAAAGTTTTAGGATTGTTTCCTGGTCTCAGTAGCAAAACGTGGATTTTCCTATTAATTTTTAGCCTGGAAGCACTTATGTAATAATTTAATTGGTTTGGATTGTTATTGTCTTAAGGTGAGTATAGGCGATTTGGATGGTTATATATCTACTAGGGGTTGAGGGTGTTATGGCTCGTTGTCTGTTTGCTTGTCAAATATTTGTACTTCGGTAGGTAAACGAGTTTATCATTCCTTGTGATTACTATAAATTGTAGGATAGCGAAGGCTTTTCTATGTTGCTTTCATCTATATACTAATTCTCCCCTAGTGGATTCAACTTTATTGCTAGTTCGGTTGTGTAAAAAAATTCTTTATTAGTGTTTTGGTTGGTATTTGTGTTATTTGTGTCGGCTGCATGAAAGCAGCGTTAGGATATGGGGGAATTGTAAGCATTAGGTGGGGGGTTGTTGGTCTTATGGTGGGGTGGGGTGGGGTTTATTAAATATCAATTACTTTGTCGACATTATTGAGATAGAGCATTCTTTCCATAATGGATGTTGTGAGATATGACAATTTACAGAACTACGTCAGTTCTGAACTACTGTTTGAATAAAAAATTGGATTTAACTCTAGATTTTTTCACTAAAGTGTTGGGTTTTTAAACATTGTTAAACAATAGACGTCATAAGATTTCATCTATCTTTGGATTCAATTTATTTATATTATGATATTAGGATTTATGGCCCAAAAACTGTAAAGCTGGTTTCGATTTAATGCGAAATTTCTGTTTTGTGTTATGATAAGTAAAAACCCATTTCCCATGGATTGGTAAAATGGTTTGATTAAAAGGCTTATGTTCTGGAACTAGATTAAGATATTTCCAGGGTGAAGGCCCCAATCCTTGTATATTGTATAGGGTTTAAGAGTTTATGGTTTATTAAATTGACTAATAAAAATTTAGCAACATAGTTTTAACTCTTCTTGAGAACAGAAAAGTGCGACCAAATAGGTTATAAGTTAAGAATCATTATGCGAGATTTTGTAGACAAATAAATATAGTATAAGTGCAGTTGTTGTTTTATATCAAATTTGGGGTTTATAATAATTTGGTTATGTTATAATGCAAGGGATTCATATACACGGATACATTTCTCGTGATCTTTTCGAATTACTTTAGTACGATCTTCTTTATCTATTCTAGCTGCGTCTACATTCTTTTTGGTTGTGCTTAGTACGCTCTCGCTCGTCCGATGATTACATAATTATGGTATTTATAACTCACTAATGTGAGTTTTTTGAGCCCCTATTTTCTTCTTTAATGGTTTTCATAAACTTTTTGCGGGGTGAGAATACATGCTTGTTTACAAAGGCAAAAATTACTGATTCCTATTTCACAAGCGTTACTGTAGTTCCTATACTATTAGATTTTACTTGATTTTCACCATGATTTTATACTGTTGTGATACATTGGTTGTTCTCCATTGAATTTATTAAAGCTTAAATTGCTTACTAAATGATATGAGTTCTTTGTTTATCTTATTTACCAAAACCGGTGAGTTTTTGAACAATATACACTGTTTTAAATGGACCTCAAGTTGATTGAAGGGTATTCTTCGACCCTTTATTGAGAAACTATCGTAGGAAGTACTATTGCTAAAGACCTAATAACGTGCACGTTAACTTACTGCGATGGGTTGAGACGCTAGTGTAATAAATAGTACTATAGGGTGACTCCCCTAGGGGTCTGTATTCCTTTTGGAACAGCCCTCTCTCAATGGATTATATTACTTTGAAGATTAGTTTTAGCATATTACCAAATCTTCTTGGGGCCAAACTTTTTTTTTTCTCGTTCAAAGGGATCGGTGATGTCACGAGCTTTGCGATCATTTCTTTTTCTTGCACATGCATCGTTGCTATGGGTCGTTTTTCGATTCTTATACACTTGTGGTACACTAAGAAAGCATAACTTGTTTATTAAATTAATTATTGGGATTTCGAAAAAATTCTTATAAACTGTTGTATCGCTACTTTTCTTACTGAAAACATTACTTGATTTATATCAATACTGATTTTACTTAAATATATGTATTCAACAACTTTATTGTTGACGTTTTCGCATGTATTTTCTAAGTGTTATTTCATTGTTAGCTAAGATGTGGGAGCAATTCGTGGATGCATGGTTTTCAAAAAACTCAAGGACTTGTTTTCTTCACTTTCGATAACTTTTTAACTTCATATATACAAAATGATTCAGTTTGTTACTCTTGTCATCTTGTTTAAATTATAAAAATGTTAGGACCTGAATTTTACTCTGACATTTTATAGAATGTGACATTTTATTAACGTCTCTTTTGAGGTCGTTTTCTGTAACTTGTATTTTATACTATGAAGTAGCACCAATGTGGTATTCGCGTTTGTCGTGATTTTAATGGGGGGGTGTTCCAGCATGCATATCAGTGCACTAGTTATATCGAAACTGGTCGTTTTTCAAAAAACCTTATATATTATACCGTTTTTCGAAAAAAATTTATTTGTTTCACATTTGCCGTTATCCTCGCGCGCTTGCTCCCAGGTAACTTATATGCTCTTTTGCATCCGTCATTGTATTATATTAATTAATGAATATATTTTTCTTGGTAATTATTTTTGCTCTCATACGTCTATCTATATTGTCGTATTATTATTTCTCTTTATAACGGTCGGTTATATTACGTGACCATTCGATTATCTGCGTACAACTGGTTTTCTTTTTTGCTCCCTTGAACGTCAATACTAGTATATATATGGATATCGTTTCATATTTGAGCTACTTCCTTATTATTTTTACGCTTTCTTTGGGATCACGCCATCTTATATATATAATAGTAATTTCGATAAAGTGTTGGAATATTTATGGTGTACTTTACGCTATTTTTTTTGGAACTTTCGAGAATTGTTGGTATTTCTAATGAGAAATTTTTTGGCTTATATCTTACAGTATCTTTGCATTATGAATAGACTATATGTCTAGGTCCCAATGGCGAGTTGGATGGACGCAACTCTTTGCCGGCATGGTCGAGATATCGACCAAAACGTAGAAACACTTTGTGTCGTCACCTTAATTGGTAATGAGATTGTTTGGCTTATACTAGTTTATTAGACTTGGTGGCTACTGGGGTACTAATGGGTTTAATGGGTTAAAACATTTGAGGGCCATGTGGTTCTTGGGATAATTCCGTAACTACTTCGGCTGAATAAGTTACGTCTAGAACGGGCCAAAATAATCATAATTTGTAGTCCCTTTTTTCCAAAAATGAGTTTGAGATTCATATTTTTCTTATTATGTGCCCCATTTTCTAATTAAAACCTATAGGATTTAGATTAAACTTCAAACATGGATTGCGTTGTTGTGGTCAAAACGGAGGTTATAAAATGCGTATTATTACTAAAACGATTGAACAAGGAAAAAGTTTTTAAATAATCAGATTGGCATATGAATGGTAATGTTAACTTTCACTTTGTGTTTCTTATACTTTGGAGTATTTATCTTATATTATCGTAAACTAGAGTCTAACATCTTGTTTGTTTTATGGTGGAAAAACCGTTTCGTTTAGACCTATTACGGATTTTGAAATATTGGTCCATTATGTCTGATTGGCGGGCACATTTATGTTTATTGTAATGATATATACCTACTTAATTTGTATTGTAATTTAGGTAAGTCCTTAATAAGTTCTTTTTCTTTTATATTTTATGAGCGATGCGGTGATCTTTGAAACATTAACGACGTCTTCGATTATTTAATTTCATTTTCTGATAATATTGACATTCGGTTGTACTTTGTACGATTCTTAACTAGTTATTTTATTGTTTGAACCTTGAGTCGGAAACAAATTTTTTTATGCTCTTGGAATAGGTATGTTGTTTTAATAAAGCCATGTTCTGATATTCTTACCATTTGTTTGGGAGTATGGCTTATATCTTGTCACATAGTTCGTGCCGTATTTTGGCACTTACCTTTGGGAACCTTGATGGGACTATACGTTCATTACTCTTCTTGTTACTTCTTATGATTTTTGATGAAGCATGCACAGTCAACGTACGACACTCCTTTTTACTTATTGTAACTTGTTTTGATATTGTCTTTTGTGTCGGCCAGGCTTTATTGTAGGTTGATTTAAATTCGTCTTATTTGAATTGATTTGGGACGATTATTCATTTGAATTAGGAAATTATAAAACCGTCCGAACCATATGTTTTTATACTTATTAATTACTAGGTTGGGAGCCTCTTTTTGTAAGTGGTGACCAAAATTATAAATGAGTGGGTTTTGTTATCGAACATAGCTGCGTAGATCATTCTTTGGGCTATGAAATCCTTTTAGACCTCATAAATTTGTTCTATATGGGATTTTTTCTTCTGAATTTGTATCGTGCGGTCGAATTGATAAGCTAATAGTATTGATACCCTTAATACGTTTATGGTAATATGATGACTTGTTATTTTCATACGTTTTCCAATGGCTTATTCTTCGAGTCATTGGCATTTTATCTTCTTTTAAGGATTTATCGCGATATTCATACGTTCGCGTATGCTCTTGCATATATTTTTCGTCTTTTTTGTTCTTGGAACTTTTTCTTCATTTAGTTTACGTTGGAAACTCGACGATGACAATTGTGTATATCCTCAATTCTTCAACAATTTTAAACTTTAGACGTATATGGCGAATAGAAGAACCGACAGACGGCCTCTCCCATTAAGGAGGGGAGGATTGTTAAAATACCACGTATTTAAGGTTCACTACTTTTTCTATTGTCTATATTTATTTTATAAATCTGACTAAGAGTTTACTATTTACTATTTTAGAAAGTATTTTATTATAAATCACAAATTTTAAATAACCTTGTAATCGTTTATAAAATTTTAATTTTTAATTTCTATCGTCGAGTAATCAACGATGTCATTATTAGTTAGATTGAGAGCGAGTTTAATTTATTCTTTAGTAATTTTTTTGGCAAATATTCGTGATTTTTTCAACAATTAATCGGAAGTAATAGTAAATATGGTGATTGGGCCCGAGACCTCCGAGAAGAAAGATGGAAGGAGAAGAAGAAGAAGGATAGAGAAGAGTGAGAAAAGTAGAAGAAAAAGAAGAAGAAACAATAATGATACATTGCTTTACCCATACTAAAGCACCAGCCAAGCCATCCTCATAGAGGGGGAGGACCGGGTCCCAAGCTTATAAACAAACGAAACCCTTATATTTTTTTAGGGAAATTTATACCAATATTGCATCTCTTTAATTGCCCACTTCACTTATTTTTTTATATTAAATAGGAAACAAAAAAACACAAGAATAAAAAAAAATAAAATTCGAGGACTCTCTTCTTCTCTACTTCCTCGTTCGAAACCAAAAAAACCCAAACAAACCATCACCTACACCATCCCCACACACAATCACTCCCTATTCCACTCTCTAAAATCAAACTAAATAAAAACCCTTTAATAACCATCACTCTTGTTGATGATCAATCCATAGAATTTAGTTTTTCTCAAGTTCTTGCTTTTAAAGATTGATCAATTTTTTGGGTTTTAATCTGTTACTTTTTTGGATAGTGGGATTAACAAGGATTAGTATTGTGTATAGTTCAACGATTTTTTGTAAAGGAAATAGTATTAGGTTTGAGACTTTTGAGGTTGTTTGGGTTTTGGCTAAACAAGGAGAACTAGAGTTTTTTTTGTTCTTTTTCTTATTTATTATTGTGTTTGTATGTTAATTTTAAAAACCCTTTTTCATTGATTTTTTCTATATACAATTTGAATGTGTTCATTTTTAATTTCTATAAGCATGCAGTTCTTAGTTTTTTGGGTTTCGGCTAAACAAGGAGGACAAGGAGGGTTTTTGTTTGATCAATTACTTTCATTCTATTGTGTTGTAAGTTTTTTTTAAAACCCTTTTTCATTGATTTAATTTTTCTTTGAATGCATGAGCTTGATTTTGATCTTTTATAAGCTTGCATGTTCTTGGTAGGTTTGATTTTGGGTTTGATCATGAAGATCATGTTTTGATGTGTGAGATATGTTATTAGAATATGTTATGGCATTGCAAGTGAATAATTGGTGATTTGGATAAGTTTTGATGGGATTTCTAGGTAGTTTTAGGGATTGTTTTTATATCAGTAGCAAAACGTGGATATTCCTAATAACTTTTGGCCTAGAGCCTGTGAATAAATTACATGGTTGGATATATATAGTCTTAATCTTCGTATGACGAATTGGATGGTTTATCAACTCCTCCGGATGAAGGAGTTATGGCCGTTTTACGATTGCTAGTTAAATCTGGAACATCGTTTGGAAAACAAGTTAAACTCTAGGTTAATACTCTAAAATGTAGGATAGGAAAGCTAATCTAAGTATTATACATCATAAACTAACTTCTCCAAGTTGATTCACTTTAATAGATATCACGGTTTGGAAAATACGTCAAAATTAATGTTTGGTAGGGAAATTTGGGACTGCTGCAGACCAGCAGTATAAATGGGTTAATTTCAACAAGCTTTTGGTCTAAGAATGTCTGCATTATTTGATGGGATTGTAGAAATAAGTTCAAAGTACATGTGTCGAGTTGGCTAGCGCCATATCTCCTCCGGATGAGTGGGATATGACCGATTTACATAAACTAGTCAGTTCTGAATTACTGTTTGAAAAAGGTATTTAACTCCCAATTTTTGCACTAAAGTGTTGGGTTTTTAAAATATGGTTAAAAACTAGACATCATAATCTTTCAGCTCTCTTTGGATTCAACTTGATTTCTATTATAGGATAGGATTTATGGCCAAAACCGTAAGCGTTAGAAATTCAACGAACTTTCTGTTGTGAGTTATGATTAGTAAAAACTCATTTCTCGTGGATTGGTAAATGGTTTGATTAAAAGGCCTAATGTTCTGGAAACTTGACTTAAGTATCTTTCCAGGGGTGAAGGCCCCATCCTTGTATCTTTATATGTTAAGATATATGGTCTTGTAAAGTTGACTAAAAATTTAGCAACATAGATAAGAATCGCTAAGCGAGACTTAGTAGACACTTAATGTATTATAAGTGCAGGTTGTATACCAATTTGGGGATAAAAATACTTTGGTTAAGTTATAATGCAATGCCATGCATATCTCGGAAACATATCTCGTGATCATTTGATTTACTTTTACGTATCGATCTTCTTTATCATTCTAAGCCGCGTCACATCTTTTAGGTATCACTCCTTGATGAGTTCATAGCCCCATCTTTTCTTCTGTAATGGTTTTCATAACTATTTTCGGGGTGAGAATACATGCTTGTTTTACTAAGTAAAATTATTGATTCTAATCTTATAAGCGTTACATGAATATTTTTAGTAAAGACTTTACTTGCTTTTCACATGATTTTTAATACATGTTTGATATATGGTTGTTTACTATTGAATTTATTAAAGCTTAAATTGATTACTAAATGATTTGAGATCATTGTTTATCTACTTACAAAACCGTGAGTTTTGAACATATACCTGTTTTAAATTGGACACAAGTGCTTGAAAGGTATTCTTGACCCGTTATTGTGAATTATCGTAGGAGTACCTATTGCTAAAGACCCTAATATCGTGCACCGTTAACTACCTGTGATGGGTAGACGCTAGTGTAATAAATAGTACTATGGTGTGACTCTCTATCCGGGGTCTGAATCCTTTTGGAACACCCACTTTCAACGGATATATTACTCTAAGAATTAGGTATATAGCAATAATACCAAATCCGTTTAGGGAAAACTATATTTTCTCGTCCAAGGGATCGGTTGTCATGAGCTCAATGCGATAATTCTGTTACTTGACACTGCATTCGTTGCATTGTCGTTGGCTGACCTTATACCTTGTTGTCCACTACTAAGCATACTTGATTTATTAAATTACTACATGGATTTCGACAACAATTCTTTTAAATGTTGTAACGCTATTTTTCTTACTGAAATATTACTTTATTTATTTCAATACTATTTTTACTTAAACCTATGAATTTACCAACATTATTGTTGATGTTTTTGCATGTATTTTCTCAGGTTATATCTTGTTAGCCGAGCATTAGGAGCATTCAAGACGCGTGGATATCAACAAAACTCAAGGACTCAGTTTTCTTCACTTTCGATAACTTTTTAACTTCAAATATACAAAATGATTCACGTTTGAAGTCTTGTAATCTTGTTAAATTATAAATTATTACGACCTGATTTTACTTTGAAATTTTAATCGAATGTGACATTTTATTAACGTCTCTTTTGAGGTCATTTTCTGTAACTTGTACTTTATACTATGAAGTAGCACCCCAAAGTGGTATTCTGCTGCGTTGTGATTTTATAAGGGTGTTACATATGATGATTCAATCCATGTCTTTTTTCATTAATTTTTGCATTGCTGTTACTATGAGCGGCTAAGCATTCCTAGTGCTGGCCTAACCATGTAGATACTAAAGTTATGAATTTGATTTCCTGTTCAATTATGGTTCTGTTAGATATCCTTATAGCCTTTCATTAATCCTTATGTTTTGGTAGTATAGAGGGTGTCTTAGATCTTGTTAATCCTGATATTAGACTTACCATGTTGAACTTGGATTATGGGGTACTAAGGAGTAGCTTGAACATCTATCCCTAAGTGTAGGAATTAAACCAGATTACCGCCTTGTCACAAAAATAATTAAAAAGTAAGGAACCGCAATTAAGAGAGGGTTAATAATCGTTTTAGATTATAGATTGGTCTTAAGGGTAGTTGGAATTTAACCACTGCAAGCTTGGACACCCTGCTCATGTGATCGTAAGGGAATGTGGGATCGCGGCGTAAGTATTAGACAATCCTCAAATGAAAATTCGAGTTTGTCGACATTAGAACCACTAATAGAACTTATAATTGAACATTGCACAGGAAAATGTAATCATATTACTAGTAGTGAAATGGTTAGGTTAGCACGCCTTTCTCCCTGATATCTTTTATCTATTTATTTTATTGCATTTACTTTTCTGTAATTCTTAAAATGAATCTTAAAACCATTTTCAATCGTGACAACAATCAAATTAGAACTATTAAACCTTAGCTCTTAGGACGACCTTGAATTTACCAAGCTACTACACTATATATGACTGGGTTATTTGCTCGTTAGTGCGTATATCATGTATCAGTAAACGAGTTTTATAAATTTAAAACTTAGCAAAATATTATTTAAAACAGTTTACGCATCAGCCGTTATTTATTAGGTCGTAACCCGGTACCGTTGTGCACTATTACATTATCAAATTATTCCCGAATCTCTGCTATTACTTAAGGTGAGTTTATAGCCCCACATTTTTACTTATTTGCATATACTTTACAACTCTTTAGGATGAGAAACATTGCTTGCTTTTAACTTTGGACACAAGTACCTTACTATACTTTTACTTGTTTACGTGTTCGCCTAAGTTACCTATAGCTCACTACTGCCACCATCACGAATAGTTAATCTCTTGACTGACCGTACTGGTCAAGTAAGCGCAAGTGCTATTAACAGATCTATTGGGACTAATAATCCCCGTCCGGGTTTGGTGATTCTTACTTGTATAACATTGCAACATTACTTGGCATTTAACTGCTACATTTCCTATTAGCTTTGGTGTCATAAGCGTAGTGCAACATAGGGGTTAGGCATGGGAAACATATATAACTCGTGTAAAATAAAATAAAGAAATAGATAGATTAAGTCCAACCAATAAATAATAATGTTGCAAGCTACTTTCCCGACCACAACCTTGAAAAAGACACAAATCACCGACTAACTCACGCTTAAACACGAGAAACACACGCTTTGTTTGGTAGACACGAATTTGACTCAAAGATTTCTTAATCATCATTCTCAACGATCCATAAAAACAAACCTAGTTGGCGTTCCCATAACAACCAACTCTCATTCATCCATAATATAGTATGACAATAGTGACGATATCTACCTTTTAATACAAAAAAACACATAGTTGGTTAATTTTGCGACCAACTTCTAATAATGTATAACAATACTCTAGATTGTTGGTTTATAGTATGTACCAACGAATAATCGATTATCTCATAATAATAAAATCGGTTAAGTTTAGACGAACCGATTATCTCACAATCCTTTCTTTTTTTTTCTCTTACATTTTTTTTGGCATTTTTTTATTTTTCGATTTTTTAACAACTATTAAACGAATAAAGGTGTAAAATTTCACCACTTTATTATCATAATAAATCTGGCTATTAATTCCATAATGCTCATGACTTAGAAATAAAAATAATAGTTAAAGTAGTAAACAAACGAAAAATAAAAGAAACTACTGTTCGTCCCCTTAAATGTGATATAAGGTTTATCGAGTTAAACTAATCACATTCCATGGCAACAAAGTGATTTTTAAACTGATATATATGAACAATATAAAGAACAAGTTTAAAACACACAAAAGTAAATTTTTAACGTATAGGTTCTTATTAGAATCTAAAGAATCTATGACACACATTGCTTGCGGAATATCAAGGTGGTTGAATGACAATTGGGGTGTTATCTCCTTCTAACTTAAACTCTAACCAAAGTTAAGAGTATAAGAAAACAAACTATTAGACTAGAACTGAAGCTTCAGCTTTAGCATTTTCTATTTAGTTTGTTTGAGAGATAAATGCTCTTCAATGTGTTTCACATTAATTAGTAGATATGGCATTTACTCTTAATATCCCTTTCCTTTTATACGCAAAGGAATTAGGGTTTACAAGTTAACCTAGTATGCGTGTCATGCATCCAATAGGTGGTTGGGATACCATTTAATGCAGACGTGCTCTAAAGTACTAGGTATAGTCCTTTAAGGAAAGTTGTTGTACTTCTATACCAACTTTAGAAGTAACATTTATCAAGGAGATTGCTTTATTCCTTTTGACATAAAGCAATCTTTTTTCTTCCTTGTAAACCTTCTAGAAGTAAAACATTTTGTTTCAATCTTCTGTTAAGGAGATAGACATCATTCAGCTTGGAATTGTCAACCAAGCTGAACTGAAGCTCTTGCTAAGGTCTTGTCTTTAGTTTCTATACCGCCACATAAATTGAAGTGAAGATGATCTTGATCTTCTAAGAACCTGAAGATCTGGAGTTGAAGCTTTTCTTTAGCGACTTAAACACATCATCCTTCAGTTTGACTATACTTAAGAGATTTTATGTTTAAATCTAATGAGAGGCTGAAGGGCTTAGGAACTGAACCCAACAATCTCCCCCTATTTGAATATACAAATAGCCTAAGTTTAAAATCAGTTGTAAGTGAGTAAAACAACTTCTTTTTACATAACCGATATAAATTAAACAACATAACCGATAACAATTTAAATTAACTTTCATTACATTACAAATATAAAAGATAAAGCTAATACAAAAGATTACACCATTTAATGTTCTTGCTACTCAATGAACCTCTTCTTCATGCTGAACTGATGACTTGTGTTTCTTGGTTGACCTAGAGTGGTCTTTTAATTCATCAGTTCTTTTCCTTTTCTTGTTAGCTAAATCATTTAGCTCATTCAGAGGATCTTATTCTTTGAGGGGTTTGTTGAAGTCAATCTTTAGTTCTTTTTCAGTTTGATTAAGGTATTCTATTCTTGTCTTTATCAATCTGTAGATGGTCTTTCATCCTTTTTCTTTCCTATCTGGATAAGCTTGTACTAACTCTCTCTATTCAGCTAGATGTAGATCACTGACCTTGAAATTTGAGATGACTTCATCAGTCCCGTCTTCCCTATATACTTTTAGTGTGATATGGCCTTTTTTAGTAAGAACATCAAAATTTATGATCTTAGGGCTTTTCCTTCTTTTCAGCATCTTGTCACAGTATTTATCATACAATAATTTCTTTTTATGGTACTTTTCCACCACATTAATGCCCATAAGATCAACCAAATCACTCTTCAAGTTTGCTTCCTTTGTAGCTGAATATGTGTTCTTCTCCCCCTCAACAGGTGAAGCATTAGATTTACCTGCTGAAGGAACACCTTTATCTTTAGCCTGTTGGGATGATGGATTTATGAGGCTTACAAAGCTATTCAAGGTGACAATGATCATGTTTAATAGACATGGAAGTGTATCCAAAGTCTTTAGCTTTTCTTGAACTAAAGATATTTAATTTGTTAAAACAAGAAACTCTACTAGAAGTTCCATCGGATAGTCTTCAGTTCAGTAACCTGGGAAGTAAGACTAGAGATGGTGGAAGTAAAAGTCTCCAGTTTCTTTGGGATCTCTTTTATGTCCCCAAGTAGCTCAATTTCCATGCCTCGAACATGCTTCTTTATCTCTTTAACGTCTCCAGATAATTCAGTTATTTTTGAGGGGATCTCTTTCAGTTTGGTTGGTAAGTACCTGGCAAAGTCATGTAAGGCTAAGAGTTTAGATATTTCAGGTTTCAAAGAAGTTATAAGAAGTTCAGTAAGCTAGTTGATATCTAGATATGAGGGCCTAGCTTTAAGGGAAGCAACTTATGCTTCAGCCTTTACTTTTTGTTGTTCCAACTCATCCTTCTGAGATTGAAGTAAGTAAACCTGAGCCATAAACTCCTGAATTTGAATTGATTTAGCAGATGGAGGATGTGGAATTAAAGTGTCTTCAGGTCCATAATGAGAGGAGGTATGAGTATCTTCATATTTTTTAGTTTCCTCTTCTTCACTCTCATCTGAAAAAATGGTGGGCTCATCTTGTGGGGAGTCAGGAGTCAAGAAAGCTGATCTTGTGTCTTGCATAAGATCTGATAGATCTTCTATCTTAATTTTCTTTGAAATTTCATCAGATCTTGACTCCTCATTGGTACCTAAGTTAGTGTCGATAGTTTTCAACCCATCTCCAGCAGATTTGTTTTTATCTACAAGAACACTTGGATTAGTCCCTGTAAATATGTGATCAATTAAATAGTTTTTGGTTCCTTCATCCATACCCTGTTGTGAAGGTATAGAATCATTAGAAGTAGATTTTCCAGGATCAGCATCAGCTATGAAATCTGCTAAAGCATCACATCCTGATGCAGACTCAAAGTGAAAATGAAAGAAGCTGAATAAATAGGTTTAATAAGAATAAATGCAGACATACCACTACTGAGGTGAGGGTGGGCTCTTTTTTCACTAGTGTCCCCTAAAGATGTTGGGCCACCAGCTGCTTGTTGTGCCTCTTTATGCATTTCACCAACCACTGGTGTGGGAGGTGAAGGATGGCTTGGGCTTTTGTCCTTGGCCGAACTGGACTGAGTTTCTTTTTCTCTTATCTGTTTTACTTATTTTAAAGTGCTTATCTGTGGTTGGAATTTGCTTAATATTGCTTATTATTCATTGTTCACCATCTGTTTTTCAATACCTTGCTTAAATCTTTAAAAATTAGCTTTAAAATGGATTTTTATAACTTAAAGGGGTGTTTGGGTTAAAAGGTAAAATGGGTCAAAAGAAGTCTTAAAACTGTTTGGGTTATTTTGCCAACTTTAATAAACCCTTTTAAGTTGTTTCAAGCTGTTCTTAAAAGTTTTTAAAGTCTTAAAGAGAGTTTTTAAGGTTTTATCTATAAGGTGTTTAAATCTGAGGTGTTAAAACATTCTAGAATAGCTTATTTGATAAGCCTTTTGAAAACAGATTTAAAGTGTTGGTTTTGTGTAGATTTTAGTGTTATAATGCAGTAGGATAAGTTTAGTTTAGTTTACTTTTGTCTTTTAAGAGTATGGTCAAATCTGTTAAGTGTTGTTTTATGTTTTAAAGAAGTCATTTTTAGCTCAATTCTAGATAAGTTAGTGATACTTTTAGTTTGTGAAATTGATAGAATAAGTAGTTTGTAGTATAAACTTTATCTGTTTTATCTTATTTTGTACTTTGAACTTATTTTACTAGCTTAAAATCAAGGCTACAAAAGCCCTTTTGTCCTTTATAAAAAAAACTTAATAAAAACCAATCTTTGTAATCAGCCTTTTTCATAAGCCTTTTTCATGGCTTAAATTTGTTTCAAACTCTTTTTTCTTTACTGATTATTGAAGCTTATAGGATAAGCTCTCTTTGCATATAGGACATTAAGCCATAAGGATAGCTTATGGTTTTTAAAAATTGGCTTAAAAATAGCTTGTTAGCCTTTTTGAATTGTCTTTATTGCATTTTGACTTATTGCTTTTCAGACCTTTTCTGTTTGTTTTCTTTGATTATTTTTAATCTTAAGTGCTTATTAGGGATAGTTAATTAATCTTTTCTAGCTTATTTGTCATTTTCAATTGCTTATTAGCTTTTAATTCTTAGTTTAAAAGTAGAAATTAGTTTTGTGTTCTGCCTTTTTAGTCTCATGTCTTAATAAGTTTTTTTAGTGCCTTTCTACTTATTTTCTTAGCTTATTTTTTCTTATCAATGCTTATTAGGTGTAGCTTATGATGTGTCTTAGCTTATTTATCTTTACTTGTGCTTATTAGGTCAAAAAAAAGCCAAACAGTTAGCCCTTTAAGTCTTAGTTTAAAAAGCCAAAACTATTAACTTAATTTAGCTTATTTCTGGCTTATTTCAAGTTTCTAAAAAAAGTGATTTTGTTAAAGTTGGTTTTTAAGCTTATTGAAAGATTTTGCAAAAAGAAATTTTGAAAAATAAAAAGCTTAGGAATTAGGGAAGTCAAGGGTGGGCAGGGCTCGAACCCCTGACCTTAACCCAACTCCCAAGCCTTTAACACACACATTCAACACCAATTGGCCAGTTTTGGATTTAGATGCCTCAGTCTTGGACTCAGATGTGTGTTTTGAAGATTGTTTTCTTCTGAGTCCACTTCTAGCTCTAGGTTTTTGCCTTGGGGAACCTTCATATCAGTTTTTGAGGAGGTTGTTGAAGCTTTGGATTCCACAGGCACATTTATATTGCAGATGGCCTTCATGTGGTTGGTAAAGGGAGGTCCTTTATGTTGGTTTGGATTTAGTGCCCAATTGTAAACACTAAAGACCTGATTGGAGTTTAGAGTGAGCTCTTCATTATCATATTCAGGCATCATGTATAAACCTAAGTATGCATGGAGTGTTAAGTCAAGCCAACCTGCTTCCAAATCAAAAACTAACACCAAGGATGTGACCAACAGGGTAAAGCTCAGAAATAAATTTACTGTCCTCCAAGATAAAGATAAGGTTTTCACTATTCAAGATGCTTGCGAGTCTAGCAGTGTAAAAAAGAATGTGGTATATTCTGAACAGGATGCTCAAAGTGCTAGTAAAGTGGAGGAAATGGCATCCGAATACGGTTCTAAAGTGGTTACTCAAAAGGGGGTAAGCACTCCCTCAGAAGAAGGTCCCAATGTTTAGTATCTCATCGTGGAATATCCGGGGTTTGAACCATAACCCAAAACAATCCGAGGTTCGCCAGGTGGTTAACGATAATCACCTAAGTGTTTGTGCTATCTTAGAATCACATATGGATATCTCTTATCTATCAAGTGTGTACTCTAAGGTGTTTCGTGCTTGGGAATAGACTTCTAATGCGAGCTTGTGTAACAAAGGATGTTGCATTATTTTAGGCTAGAATAAGGATGTTGTTGACGTGTTGGTGGAGGCGAAATCAGACCAAGCTATTCATGCTAAAATTCTCCACAAGGCTGATAACAAATCTATGTATTGTTCTTTTATTTATGTATGTAATAACCCTTTGGAAAGGCGTCAATTATAGGCTGATTTAGGTTTTCATAAAAACGTGGTTCGTGGGGCTTCGTGGATCCTCATGGGGGATTTTAACTTTGCGTTGAATATGGAAGATAGTTTTTTAGGTTCTTCCCATATGGAATCGGCTATGTGCGATTTTAAAGATTGTGTTACGAACATTGAAGTTTTTGATATCAATAGTTTTGGTTTTCATTTTACATGGAACCAAAAGCCGAAAGGTAGAGGTGGTATCCTTAAAAAACTTAATCGTATTATGGGAAATATTGGTTTCGTTGATGTGTTCCCAAGAGCTTATTCTTTGTTTCAACCCTATAGGATTTCAGACCATTCTTTATCGGTGCAAACAATTCTGTCTCTTTCGGCTGAAAAGCCTAAGCCTTTTAAGTTTTTTAACTTTTTGGCTTACAAAGAGAGCTTTTCAGAGGTGGTTTCTAATCAGTGGAGTAATCAAATTAAGGGCCATTCAATGTACCAGGTTGTTTAAAAAATAAAGTTGTTGAAGAAGCCTTTTCGTAAGTTGATGCATGATCAAGGAAATCTCCATGATCGTGTTAACCGTTTGAGGAACGAACTTGATAAGGTCTAAAAATCCCTTGATCGAGACCCGTCTAATTCTGTTTTAAGAGATGAAGAGGCAGTGTATGTGCAGGCGTTGAATGCTGCCAAGATTGATGAGGAACATTTCTTAAAGCAAAAGGCAAAATTATAATGGCTTAAAGTGGGAGACTCAAATTCGGCGTACTTTCATAAAACTATAAAAACCCGCAACCAAAGGAGCCGTATTGATGTAATTACCAACTCTGATAATGTGGAAGTTACAGGTAATCAAATCCCTAATGTTTTTGTTTCTCATTACAAGACTTTTTTAGGGACGGATATGATATGTACTGATCTTGATAGTGACGAATTATTTTTTTAAGAGAGTTTTCGATCTTTCTAATGATAATATGACGAAACCTGTTATGAATGAAGATATCAAAAAGGCTATGTTTGGAATTGGGGATGATAAAGCCCTAGGTCCTGATGGTTTTACGTCTTTATTTTTCAAAAAGTGTAAAACCCCGTATTTAAGGTCACCACTTATTCCGAACTTATAATATTCCTCTAAATTTTAAAAAATTCATTTTTATTATTTTTGTCGGTTTTTATTAAAATCGTTGTTTTAATTATTCGCGAGTCATACTTTTAATATTTATCCGTTTAGCGATCGAGAAATCAATAACGTCATATTCTAGCTTTAAAAGATTAATTATTTTATTCTAGTACTTTTCTGACTTTTATTCGCGTTTTGGCCGAAACCGAGTTAAATTGGGTTTTTTATAAGCCATTGGGCTTAAAAATAAATGCAAATTGTATAAGGTTTTATAGTGTACAAGTTTAGCAAAAAAAAATATATAGCCCATCTAACCCAAGCCCACACAATGGCCGGTTATACCATCAAAACCAACAACGACTCTTTTTTTTATATATTCGATATAAACTAGGAATGTCATTAGATATATACTATATAAGATATCCTTACCATTCTCACACCCATAAACACGTATAATATCACCCAAAAAAAATTTGACTCCCTCCTCCTTCTCTTCTACTGTTTGACGGTTGCCACCAACAACCACCAAAAATCTTAATTCTTGATTCCTAAATCACTCTCATTCAACCTTAAATCAACCCTAAATTAACCCTTAATCAACCCCCATCACTAAAAACCACCATGCAACAAGATTTATGATTTCTTGATTTTTACAAGATTTTAATTCTTAGGGTTTTTACTTAATTAAATAAAAGAAGATCATCAAGGGTGTAAAGTTAAGTGTTTTTGAACAATTGGGTGAATCAAATCAAGATTTTGGGTCTTCCTTAGTCCTTGTGGTGTTCGGCCAGAAATCAAACCCACAAGGGTTTGATTGTGTTGTTGTCTAGTCGCTTGTTTTGAGCATTGTAAACCTTCTATTTCCTAATTGTATTGATTTGATTTTATATATATATTCTTGCATGTAGGTTGATTATATTTAAGAATCCATGGATAAATTATGATAAAGTTAGTTTTTGATTTATGAATATTTGAGGATGATCAAATAGGTCTAGTAATAATTATAGGTTAGTTTGAATATATATGAAGCGAATTGAAGCAAAAAATTGAAGATTTGTGAGGGTTTTGGAACCCTCCTTTAGATCAGATTGTTTAGGCTTGATTCAGCGAGATGAGCATTGTTGTAACTGGGATTTAAGAGATTAGTGTGGTAGTGGTCGTTATAATAAATGTGTGGCAAAAAATTAGGCTTCCAACTCTTAAAAACAAAAAAGATATGGCGATTTAAAGTTGGGAAATTGTTTCGGCAAAATTCTGCACACCTCGTTTTTGTGCAGAATTTTAGTCCATTTTGCGAGTAGTGTAACTTGTTCATGCCAATAGGTTTACTAGATTTGCAGGACCCTATGATTAAGTGCTTCGAGACTACTTTTCAACGAACTAGGCCTCAACGACTTTCAATGCTTAAAAGTGGGTCAAATGGGGTTTTCAAGATTAAGTGTCAAAACAGTGTTTGCTATCCAGAAATTCAGTTGTAAATAAGTGTTGTGCAAGCGGGTCAAAACTTAATATTTTTCTACGAACTTTAAATTGTAGCATCTTCATAATATGTATGACTTCCCTGAAATTTTCTAGAATTTTCTGTAAGGTTTAGATAGGTCAGATGGTGGCAAACTTTTACAAAGTCTAGCAGAACCTATTTTAGAACAAGTGTCATTGATGTGTCTTTCATAATAAGATTACTAGGGCTATGGTTTATGGGTGAACTGTGGTAGTTACATAGCATATAAGGATAACTTAATATGGAGGGAGATCGTCTAGTTTTACCATTTACCATTCCTTTAAGTATGATGATCCTCTATTTAAAAACGTTAAATTTCAGAAAATGTAAGTGTAGCATTTTAGTGATTCTCATTTATGGATTCTTAAGTATAGGATATTACTACATGCCGATATATATAAACATGTATCTATTTACTGGTATTACATTACATTTTATTATAAGCGTAAATTTTAAATACGCGCCACTTATTTTTAGGTCGTGGTTAATTCGTTGGTGCTTATTCTCTTTATTTGATTCTTGTTCGACTACTTCTATCCACTATGAGTTCATAGCCCCATCTTTTCTTCTTTAATGGTTTTCATAACTATTTTCGAGGTGAGAATACATGCTTGTTTAGTTTTTTTCTCACAGACCTAATATTTATATATATATATATATATATATATATATATATACATGTTACAATTACGACAAGTTGCATATTTTATATTGCTCAAATATTAATAGCATATTATTATTATGAATAGGTCGCGGTTGATTGTCGACATTCGTCACTCTCTCTTGTTTGGATTTCTTGATCACTACTTCTATTCGCGGTGAGTTCATAGCACCATCTTTTCTCTTTTAATGGTTTTCATAAACTATTTTCGGGGTGAGAATACATGCTCGTTTTACTAAGCCAACTCATTGATTTCTACTACCCAAGCGTTATATGAATATTTTCACTAAAGCTTTTACATGCTTACTACATGACTTCTAAAACATGTGTGATACATGGTGTGGGTTTACTTATGAACTTACTAAACGTTTCGGTGTCATGAGCTCAATGCGGTAATGTTGAATTATACTTTGTAATACTGTCGCTGGCTGATCTTAAACCTTGTGGTCTACTATGGAACATTACTTGATTTATTGAAACATTACTTGGATTTCGAAAACAATACTTTTAAATGTTTTAACGCTACTCTTCTTATAGAAATATTTCTTGAACTATTTCAATACTGCTTTTACTTAAACATATGAATTAGGTTGACAACCCTGTCCGGGGGTATGAATCGAATCCTTTCGAGCACCCCACCTATCAACGGACAATTTGTATTGAGAATCCTTGGTAATAGGTAATAATTCCTACTTCAGGGGCAAACAAGAATGCATATGATATGCATTACAGTCAAGGTTTCGGTGTCATGAGCTCAATGCGGTAATGTTGAATTATACTTTGTAATACTGTCGCTGGCTGATCTTAAACCTTGTGGTCTACTATGGAACATTACTTGATTTATTGAAACATTACTTGGATTTCGAAAACAATACTTTTAAATGTTGTAACGCTACTCTTCTTATAGAAATATTTCTTAAACTATTT
>BQNB010094138.1:0-13952 GCA_026074375.1 Tanacetum coccineum | reverse complement strand
AACGACTTAATGCTATCAGCAAAAGCGAACATCTCTAACAACAGAAACGACACTTAGTCGTTTTCAATAAGTTCCAACAGATTGTAAAGTTCTTCTTCCATCTTTCTGATCTCAGTCCGGGGACAATACTTGTTTGTCAAAAGCCTTTTTAACTCAGTACAGGTGATTTGATTAGCTTGCTCTATTCCCATAGGCTGGGCATGGGCATATGCAAATGTTACTTTATTCTCTTCGGCACATCTGCTACGGGAGAATACTGATTCAGTTCGTTCAAACCAGCGAATAAGGCCTACTGCTCCTTCCGTACCATTAAAGTAGAAAGGTTGACAGCTAATGAACTCTTTGTAGTTTCCCATTTTCACTGCAGGAGTTCCAGTAGGACCGGTGTTCCTGTCGGGATTACTAGCACTTGCCATTGTCGCAGCTTGAGCTTCTAGAGCCGAGGTGACACTATCAGCAACTAACTTTCTAATGGCATCTTGAGTCATAGCCGGTGCTTCCGTTGTTGATACTCTTTTTGGAGGCATTCTATTAACAAAAGATAATACGTAATAAGAATGATATCACAAGTATAATGCTTGTTCTTCTTTAAAATGATTAAAGAGAAATGCTTATTTTTGAAATGCTTAAAGAATAATGCTTCATTTAAGCATTTTTAACAATGGTGATATCTAAAGGTTATGGTATGATGATGAATGTACGATGGATGAATGATGAATGAATGATGAGATGAATAAAGTGGTAAGAAACAACAAGGTAGATAACGGGATTGCCTTTGTATTTAAGAACAACTTGCCTTAGTACTATACATAGTCAAGATTTGACAAGTGTTTTTATTTATACCACACATCCCGTGGCTAGGTTAAAGCTAAAAACTGGAATTTAAACTAGAAACTGGATGATCATTCCATGCGGTTCTAGAGTTCGATGATGGAGTTCATGAGATTTTCTATGTCTGCTTGGTGACGAGTTTCCATGTCGTTGATAACTTCTCCTAATTCAGCAATCCTATAGGGGGCTAAAGGAAATCTTATGGTTGGATCCTATTTGCTTTCTCTGGAGTTTGGAAATCTGAGTATGAGCTTGCTGAAGTTCTGTTGCTAAGGCGTCAAAATCACGTTGGATGATTATTGTTCCTTTACCGAGACCTTCGATGCCGTTTTCAATATGTTCAAAACGTTCAGGAGGGATTTCTTCTAGATAACATTGAATACCCTGAATTTGCTCTTCGTGTCGCTCGATAGTTGACTTTCGAGAGCTTTCGCCAATCTCAAAAGTTTGAGGTTGGAACGGGGTAGAAGAAGGTGATTTTGTTGGTGAAAGAAGTCCTTCTGGAAGGAAAAATTCTTGAGTTTTAGGAGGTATGATAATTGGAGGCAGGATTGGTGATTTTTCAGTATAGAAAGCTTGTAAAGCTTTCATATAAGGATCATCGAGAAATAACAAAAGGGTTGGTGGGGAAATTCTAAATAAATTGGAAGCACTAGAGTAAGTTTTCCCTGGAGAGGCCGGGACATAATCCGGAGAAACCGGAGGAACATAGTTTGGGAAATTGGAAGAAAAGACATCCTCCAAATTTGCAGTAGGATGGTCGGGGGAAGACATCGTTCTGCTTAACAACCCAGCAGTAAATAACATAAGTTATTTATTTAGTAATATAATAGTTATGTAACTTTACATACCATTCCGGGAGATATAGCGGCACGGAGGACTTTCTTGGATGGAAAAAGAAAAGTAGTTATAGTTAAGGTTTTAACCTTGTTCTCTATAACGTTGGCTCTGATACCAAATCTGTAACACCCCCATTTTTACATATAGCAGCGGAAGCTAATCTGGGGTATTACTTCAAGGTACAACAGTCATAATCATAGAAAACGAATCAAAAAGAGTCGTTATGAACTAAAGTTATCATTCATTATTTCTTCAGAGTTTTTACAAAAGAGAGGTTTCCAGAATCTAAAATACAACATTTGAATGATAACGGTTTTTCCATCTTCGTGTCCTCGTCACTCCGTGCCATTAGTTACCTGAGATAAAACATGCTAAAAAGTCAACACAAAGGTTGAGTGAAATCCATAGGTTTAAGTAATATAATTTGAATGCAAATGCGATATTTGGGTTACGTTGATATACACCCAGTATTGAAAACATAATTTATTATTGCCATTAGCTCATGAATCCGAAGCAGTAGGGTTGGGTGCATCACGTTCATTAGCCCTGCGGGTACCTTTGCCAAAATACCCGCGTGATTTCTAATGATGTGCAATTGGTTACACGTAACTGGGTACACCAACAGGGAGTCCAGCCCAAATAGATCTATTCACATCATTCGCGCTTACTACGGAGAGTAATTAACGGTTCATGATTATGGGGACTTAAAGGCAAAGCAGTTACTTAGGCAATAGTAAATTGAAATAGCATACAGAAATAATTGCATTCATGTTTATAGCATGTATCCCCCTCGCGGGTTTATAAAAAGATTGAAATGCGAGGCTATGAACTCACCTGAACAGTTATAGGGAAATTGATAGCAAATGTATATGAAATGAAAGTAACGGCTTCGTCACGGGCAACCTGGGGTAATATATGTCAAGTCTTAGTTTGATTGAATATGTAAGATTTTACATCGATGTCGGTTTTGATATTAAAATTATCATAACACCGTTCGGGCCATCATAATTCAGAAGTCATTCAGTAAACGTTTGAGGAGCTAGGGCACTTTAAATCGTAAACCCAACAACTCAGTCAGAACGTAATACCAAGATGAAACTCCTTAATATGAAGCTCCCTAGTATTGTGGTATGATATGAATCCGGGACATGATTTTTGAAAGCACATCGATGATGAATGATATAATAGTTATAACATAAGCAGTTTTAAGCATTTTATTCAATATCTGGAAATGTTAAGCACGTCAAGCGTTAATTAAAGTTATGTCTGGTAATGTTTTGAATGTGTTTTTATACTTTTTCAAAATGTTACATTTTAGACCCTTGAGTTTGAAAAGTGGCAGAATATACCCTTGGAGTTTGCACTTTTACGACTTTGGTCCCTCAAGTTTAAAAGATATACCAAGTAAACCTTGTACTTTAAAAAGTGACATAATAGACCCTTGTAGTTATAACTTTGATAAAATGACACTTTTAGTCCTTTTAGTTATAAGTTTCTGAAAATTACGATATATACCCCTTGCATGGATTATAATTACAAAACATGTCCAAATTGCCATGCAAGTTTATTTTAACATTTAAATAGACATTTATAAGTTATAATAAACTAAAATATGAAGATTTAACGTGACACAAGTTTAAAATAACGATTCGTTAAGCTGATAAGTAAAACGGGTCAAATTAGGGTTTCAAAATGAAAATGAGCGTGTTTTAAGTTCAAATTCTTTCAAAAACCAATATTATTGATTTATTAACATGTTATATGATAGATTATAACTTAATTTGAGCATTATAACTTTAGGATGAAAAAAATGGAAATTAGGGTTTTAGGGCTTAGTTTTTGATCAAAAAGGCATAACACATCGGTTTTTCATGAAAATTGATCAAAAAGGAGTTTATGAATATTCATAAGAACATTATAAGAGTATGAGAGCAGGTTTGATGATATGAAACCTGAGTTTGAGCTAAGATGATGAATAATGAAGTTGTATGGGTTGTTTTGGGTCAAAACGTCTTCGTTCGCCTAGTTTCTTCACTCAGGGGCTTCAATTCTTTAGGGCTTTGCTTGTTTACTTCTCTTAGACATTCTTAGCACTTAATGGAGCAAAGGATTGCTGCCTATAATGGGTATTAGATAAGAGAGTGGGGGATGAGTTTGAATGAGTGTTCTATACCTCTATTTATAGTCGAACCATGCATGGAAGGCCAAGGAACTCATGAAATCTGGCAAAGACACATAGAGGGTCTAGTGTATGATGCATTAAAGCTATATTATCAATGGTGGAAGTCTATGAAACTAGAATGATGGTGTGGATGGTGTTGGAGGCTGCCGCGACTGCATAGAGGAAAAAAGAGGTGATGTGGCTTAATTTGGTGCAAGATAAGTCAAGATATTTGTTGTAGCAGCTGCATAAGCTGCTTAGGATAGCATGTGCATGATTTATTTGCAAGAGGAAGGGTTTAAAATGGGTAAATATTGCAAAAAGGGGGTCGCGGGTCTGTTTTAGTATTCGGCTAGGTTTTCTCAAGTTTTCTTGCTTGAATTTCGTGTATAATGATTAAGGATGGTTGATACATGTTCCTAAGGTCTGTAATAAGAAGTGTCATTAGGATTTAGCAATTGGTTTGGGTTAAAATGGGTTAAAAATGATGAAATGAGGTCACGGGTTCCATTTGGTACGATTTAGGGTTTCCTTGACTTTCTTTGCTTATAATTCATGTACATTGGACCAAGATTGATAGATTATTGATCCTAGGTATGTATTGAGGTTTATCAATGATAATTGAGTGATGGTTTAGGTTATGATGGGTTGAAATGGAAAGAAATAGTCGTGGGTTGGAATTAGGGCTCGTATAAGACTTTTAGGGTTTTCTAGCTTTGTAATTCTTGTACATTGTCAAAGTAATGATGGATAATGATGGATAATGGTTTGTAAACTCATTTTATGAGTTTACAATGACTCTTGGTTGCTTACTTGAGAATGAAATGGTTAGAAAATGAGTAAACGGGTCAAAATCATAATTAGGGCATAATTAGGGTTTTCTGGATTTATTTCTTGTATAATTGAAGTTGAATGATGAAATGATTATGGAATATGATTGATAATGTTGTAAATTAAGTTATTACAACTTATTTAAGTATTGGTTTAGGTTTACAATGGATAAAAACGAAGAAACGAGTCATGGTTCAGAAACTAGCTCGTTTTTAGGGTTTAGGGTTTTGAATTAGGGTTTTGAGTGCAAAAAGATGTATAAAAGCTTATGAATAGAATATTTAGGGTTTATACATTGTAGAATGAGTGTAGTAGCTTGTACAAAAGTGATGGTGAAGAAATTAGAATGAAAACGGAGGTAAAACGGCTATTTTGAAGATCATGCTTAATGACTTGTACATTGAGCTTTTAGAGACTTGTACTTTGACTTGAAGAGATTTTATATTTCAAATGAGATGTTATATTTCTTGTACATATGCTTTAGTATCTTGTGCATTCACTTTAGATGTTAATCCTTCATGGAATTAGGGTTTAGAGATATCCGATAACGGTTTAAAGCCCGTTTTGATATAACGTTGTGAATGGTACATTATAGGAATAATGTACTTTGTAAAAATGATATTATGATATTGACTTGATATATTATGATGATTGCTTGACATATATGAAGATAGAATTTCCATAGATAGGTTGCCTGAGCCCGTTAACTTTAGTCATGCAAGAAATGTTGCATATTGAGATATTGGCAAAGTAAGTAATGTAATGTAATAAAGCGAAAAATTTCCCTGAAAAAGGTGAGTTCATATATAACTGATAGATTGTACATCATCTAACTTAATAGATGGATATTTATATTTATGAAAATTGTGGGTTGTTATAATCTATATCGATAGATTTTGATTCCAAGAATATATGCAGCTTCACCTAAATCTTTTGTGGCAAAACATTTTCCAAGATAGGATTTTACATCTTGTAACATTGGAATATTGTTTCCCATGATTAATATGTCGTCGACATATAAGATTAGGAAAGTGACATAACTCCCACTAGCTTTTTGATATACACATGGCTCATCACGATTTTGAATGAAACCTAATTTCTTGATTTCATCATCAAATCGCTTATTCCATTGCCTAGATGCTTGCTTAAGTCCATAAATGGAACGCTTGAGCTTGCATACATGGTTAGGATATTTTGGATTAATAAAACCTTTAGGTTGCGTCATATAGACTTCCTTGGAAAGATGTCCATTGAGGAAAGTGGTTTTGACATCCACTTGCCAAATCTCATAGTCATAGAGCACGTCTATGGCAATAAGAATCCTTATAGCTCTTATGTCTGCAACAGGAGAAAAGGTTTCTTCATAAACAACCCCGTAGGTTTGAGTAAAGCCCTTTGCTACAAGACGAGACTTAAAGGTGTGTACTACACCATCCATGTCGGTCTTCTTCTTGAAGAGCCATTTGTGACCAACAATTTTAGCGTTAGGAGGAAGTTCTACAAGCTCCCAAACGTCGTTGTCTTTCATGGATTTCATTTCTACATTCATATCAGCTAACCATTTTTCGTATTCAAGATCCAATAATGCGGCTTTATAGCAACTCGTATTCCTCAGCATCGACGTACAAGCACATTCGATCTGGGGCACGTTTTGTCCTAGAGGACCTACGAATGGGATTGATATCTCTTTGAGGTTCATTAATTTCTTGATCATCCTCTTCATGATTTAAGCTAGTGTCTAAAGAAGGATTTGTATCTTCTTCTTGAATAATTTTAAGATCTTTTAGACTCCCACTTGCTTCTTGATCTATAAGATTACTGTCAAAGAACTCAGCATTCTAGGCAACAAAGACTTTGTTCTCGGATGGGTTGTAGAAAGAATATCCCATTGTTTCCTTTGGGTATCCTACGAAGATACACTTAAAAGATTTGGGTTCTAGTTTATCAGGTTTGGTAAGTGTATCACGCTTAACAAGTGCCTCACAACCCCATACTTTTAAGTAAGACAACTTAAGGGCTTACCCATGCCATATTTCACATGGTGTCTTATCAACCTTCTTAGTTGGAACCATGTTGAGAATGCGTGCAGCAGACTCAATGGCATAATCCCAAAAGGACTTTGGTAGAATAGTTTGACTCATCATAGAGCGAACCATGTCTAGCAGTGTTCAATTTATCCTCTCTAACACTCCATTATGCTGGGGCGTGTAGGGAGGAGTTCGATGGGCAATAATCTTATGCTCCTTTAGCTGATCCAAAAACTCTTGACTCATATATTCACCTCCACGATCAGAACGTAGTGATTTTATGGTCTTCTCGAGTTGGTTTTCTACTTCCTTTTGAAACACTTTAAATGTCTCAAACACTTCATGTTTATGTTTCAGCAAGTAAACATAACCATACCGACTAAAGTCGTCAGTAAAAGTGACAAAGTAGTTAGCTCCTTGTCTTGACACGATTCTAAATAGACCACATACATCGGTGTGTATAAGTCCAAGTAGATCTTTAGCCCTTTCCACTTGATGTGAATAAGGTTTTCTTGCCATCTTTCCAGACATGCATGAAACGCACTTTCCTAAAGACTCAATGTCAGTAGAATTAAGAAGTCCATCATGTTGCAACTTCTCAATGCGTTTCTTGCTAATGTGTCCAAGACGACAGTGCTACAAGAGAGAAGAGTCTAAGTTTAACTTAGCTCTTTTATTGCTAACAACATACATAGAACTATCATTTGTATTTGAACAAGACATTTCAATTTCATAAACACCATCCCTTGGGATAGCACTAAAATAAACAACATTATTCTTAGAAACAGAAATTGCATTATTCAATTCAAAACGGTTGATAAAACCATCTTCATACAAACGAGAAATTGAAATAATCCCTCTAGTAATAGAAGGTGCATAATGAAAATTGTTCAAAACAATAACTAATACACTAGGGAGACATAAATGATAATTTCCAATAGCTTCAATTGCTGCATGTTGACCATTGCCCAAGTACAGACTCAAAGCTCCTGGATTCAGCTTCTTACTTCCCCGCAGACCCTGAGTAATATTACAGATGTGAGTACCACAACCTGTGTCATAAACCCAAGATGTACGAGGAAAAGAATAGAGTTCTATAGTGAAAATACCTGAAGTGCTAGCTCCTTGAGATAGCTACTTCTTTTTCAGCAACTCGGTGAGATATGTGGGACAATTCCTTCTTTAATGACCTACTTCACTGCAATGATGGCAGATCGCGTCCTTATCAGGATTATCCTTTTTGGGTGGTAGGGGATTCTTAGGTTTGGGGGCATAAGATGGCTCAGCGTTAGCATATGCCTTCTTACCCTTGTCTTTCCCATGAACCCCCTTAGTAGCCTTAGACAGTTTCTTATTTTTGTTTTTCTGGACCTTTCCTGCTCTTATAGCATGAAGCGCAGGTGCAGCAACTTTCTTTGGTAACGTCTCTTCATGTAGCTTAAGCATAGCATGTAATTCATTTACGGTCTTCCCCATGTTATGCATATTATAGTTCTACACAAAGCTGTCATATTCCTTAGAGAGTCCAACCAAGATTAGGCTTACTCCAAGGTTCAAAGTGACAGGATGACCAAGATGTTCTAATTTGTCAATGTAGCTCTTCATCTTAAGGACATAAGAGCTTACAGATTAACCTTCCTCCTGCTTGTACGTGTAGAATTCTCTCACAGTTTGAAGAAGTTTATGTTCTGCTTGCTTAGAATATAAAGCTTTAAGCTCTTTAAGCATGTCATTAGCGCCAAGATGGGCTAGATTCCGTTGGATTTCTAGGTCCATAGTCAATAACATCATCACAACAATTTCCTTTTGGTTCTTGACCCACTCATTATAAGTGGCCAGGGCCGCAGGAGGGATTGGCTGATCAGGTGCAGCAGCAACAGGAGTAGTAGGAATTGGTTGCTCCAGGTATTTTTTCCATATCTTTAGTTGATAAGACCAACCAAATTTGTCTGTACCAATTAATAAAGTTAGGTCCAGTAAGTTTTTGTTTCTCAAAGAAACTCCTGAATACCGAATTGTTTCCGACTAAGGTAGTCATCTACAATTAACAAAACAGTTTAATTAATTAGTATTTTTGATAATTAAATTCTTAATAGAATTAACTACCCAATTAATAACTAATTAAGACTAAGATCCAACTTGACCTCCCACTTATTACCAGAGGTCTGATCAGTGAGTAAACAAGTAGGGCAAGTGGTAAGCGACGATCGTTAATTGCATAAAATGCAACTCTTAGTGCTTATGAGACCGATCAAGACATTAGTCGACAAGTACTAATGTTAAGAGCATGTTTAGTTCTCATCTTATGCCTCGGGTCCAAGGTCTGACCAAGCATTCTCGAATTAAGTCGACCAAGCAAGAACGTGCAAAAATCGCCAGAGGTCTGACTAGTGAGCAAAATTCGCCATGGGTTGGAATGAGCCTAAAGTCTGACCAAAGAGGCCAAGCCAAATGCACGTGTTCTTGGTTGGCTGGCATAGACTTAAAATTTAACACATAGGGGTATACACATAAAGTGATAAAATGGCGTGTACAAAGAAGCATGCAAAAAACTTTGTAGCACTAATTTTAAAAACTTTTAATAATGACACTGTAGTGACATTCCATGGTTCACGGTAACTCCAATTGAACGCACAAAGAAGCGGAGAATCAGGCCAGCGCGAAGCGTATTAAAAACCTGAGTTCTTTAGGAAAATCCTCCTTAAACTTTTTTTATAGTTTGTTCTAGTGGATGAGCCGAACTTCCCATGAGTTCATAGCGTCCAGTTTTTAAATTCATAAAAAACATGTTTCATAGTTTTAGGTCTTTTAATGTTATAAAAACATGTTTTCCACAAAACACATAGCAGGTCACAATGAATATGTTTTAGGCGTGTAGAATTAAAGACCGGTTTAATGTCATCTTTACATTATAGTTATTAGTCCGTATTTCATTTGTTAAGGTATGTAAACATGTAAACTAGTAAACAAGTAAGCATGTAGGAACATAATAAACAAGATAACATTAAATAAAACAAGTAACAAGTAATATTCTGAGTTCTCTATGAGTCTTCCCCAATTGGAGAACCATAAGACCCTCACTAGGTTTTCATCAAGTGCCTAGATCGCCCCATGCATCACAAATTAATGTGATTGAGTAGGTCTTATAGCCGAAATTTAGGAAACAAATATTTACAAGATCTTTTAAATAATTAGGAAGATTTTATAATCATAAATTAACAAATTAAAAGAAGAAACAAATATGGCTAAATTAACAATTAATTATATTCCTCTTTTAATTATCTATTAACTTTTAATTATTAACTTGCAAGTTCTAGCAATTTTCTTTATTAATTTTATGGTAAAGATTTGCATATCTTTACCATACTTAAAATAAATCAATAATAAAGAAAAATAATCGCAGCATAATAAAAAATCAAATCTAGACGTGTAATCAAGGCGTAAAATTTTATTTTTAAGCATGTAACCCTAGATACCAAAACGAGTTGACTCGTGATGCCACTGTTGGGATTTAATAAATCTAGCTAACCAATTTAGCCACGAGTGCGCAGCGGATGGATCTAGTTATGTCAAGTAGGTTAACACATATTAAATAAGGAAAGCGTACCTTTTGCGATTATTCTTGTATACAATAGCGTCTAAAATAAACGCCTCTACGATTGCTCACACAACCACGTTAACCAAGTATGTAAGAATTGCTAGTCTTACCCTCACAATCAAACACCCATTTGTTATTCAAAACCAAACCAACGCCTTGCGTTTCTTCTTGAATTCGAACCAAACAAACAAACCCTTAATAAAGGTTTATACCAAGAAACCCTAATTCGTCACCTTGAGGAATCACCAAACAACCACCACGCGTACCTTAAATTGTCAAGCAAGGAGATCAAGCGAACAACAGGAAAAACCCTAAAGTCGCGGTTTAGGCTTACGGTTTAGGGTTAAATCGCAAGAACCCTAAATCTTGCGATTTAGGGGAAGCGATTTAAACCGAATAAAACCTTTTTGGGGTTCGGTCGATTAAGGGTTGAAGGGAGAGGGAGAGAATCAACTTCTTCTGTGGTTTTTAGAGAGGATTGAAATTGTAGAATGAGGGATATGGGGTATGTTATATAAGCACCCCAATCTTGCTCACCAAGTTTAGTTTAATACTATAATTAAACAAAACTCCACCTCCTTCCTTTTTCTCTTCTCTTAACCAAAAAAACACCCCTTCTAGATCCTTTATGGGTTTCGGCCAAACAAGTGGTTCCCACATGGTTCGGGTTTTGTTCAGTTTAGTCATTGGTTTTATATTTAGAATGTTTTATATAATTAATTAAATAAGTAATTAATTAAATAACTATTTAAATATAAATCGTGAAGTAACCATACTCTTCGTATTTAACGTGTGTTCCCCCAATAGGCTCACGTATTTCTAATCGTATTTAGTGAAACCAACTACCATTTTCCAACACCAATGACATGCCAAACTGCACTGACATTGGAATTGTTCGTCTCTTTCATTGAGCAACCAACGAGCGTTGTTGGGCTTTTACTCTTTTTTGTCTTGTGAGTAAGTGTGGTATTTTTGAGGGGTTTTTGTGAGACTCACATGTATAAGAGAATTTTAGTTATTGTGGTGTTTGGTTATGTGGCACACCAATAACGGTTATTGATAACATAATGCACCTTGCACGCTTAGTACTTTCTGAGTTGGTCATTTTTTGTTTAACCGTGTCACATACAAAGAGTGCAAGGTGCGGCTCTGTTCTTAAGTATTTGAAATGAAAGAAGAGAAGAGAAGAGTTAAAGATGGGCAGAAAAGAAGAGAAGATGAATGAAATTTAATTTTTTATATCATGTTCCTGAGTTAGGAGAGAAAGGAAGTGATATGTGATGATTTTACAATTATACTCTTAATTATATATAAAGGTTATGTTTCCTATAAGGTCATTTATTATATTTATTAAAACATTTCTTATATAACTTCTTTCCAAATCATCCCACTTTTAGAGTGAAAGTTTTGGAGAGAAAATTAGGCAAATTTACTCTCTTCTTCTTTTCTCCTCTCTTCGAAAAAAAACTCTAAAACACGAATTTATTTTATTTTTTTCCCACTTCTTTCCTCTTCTTTCAAAAATAAAACTCAGGAACGCAGAAGAGGGCAAGGTGTATCTCATTAACAGGGTATTTTTGAATCAATGACACGCCAAACTACATCGTTATTTGTTTTATTCGTCCCTTTCGCTGAAAACCCAACAAGTGTCATTGGTATTTTTTTCGTGAGCAAGTGGGGTATTTATGATGCTATCTTACTTGAGCTACATACACTAATAACAGTTATAAGTGAGGAGGATGTTTTTGTTGATAGAAATAATGCCTAAAAACATTATTAATATTTTTCACATCTTTACGTTTTGATAATCACAAAATATAAAAACGTTCAATGTAAAATTAAACGTAAACAAGTAATTAGTAGTATCTTTTCATTTCAAAAATTATCACTTAAAGGTATGAATAAATATATTCTTAATGTATTTTATGATCAAAGGAAATTTTTATTTAACCTCACTTTTATAAAATGTGGTAAACATTTTTATAAACATTACAAAACATTTTCTACAATTAAAAGAAAATTTTGAAATTCAAATTTTCGGACTTAAAACGGCTAAAAAGTTCCAGAAAATTCTCCCTACACAAAAGGACAAACTGGGGAGCGCCCAGTCTAGGGCGGCCCCCTTAAATACACGGGCGCCCCCCTTATCTTTAAGGGGACCGCCCACCTATTTAAAGGGATCACCCATAGGTAGACGCTCCCCCAAAAATTCCTATAAATACTGGACTATTCCCCCACTATTTCTTACCTTTTGCACTCATTTTTCTAATCAAAAACAGCCCACACATCTCATTAAAATCCTTTGATCATTTAATCATAAAGCTTTGTTTCCAAGTGATCCAAGCTTAATTCATCAAGTGTAAGAGAAGAATACTTCCATCATCAAGTGAAGAAGTATTACATCTTTGTATGTTGTTGCAATCTTATTGCATCCATATCATAACTTGTAAATTATTTATAAATCTTGTAAAGTTGTGTAGTTGCTAGATCTAGGTGATTGTTGTAAGTATAGTTGGATCTTGGTGATCTTTCCTAGTAGTGTTAGTTAGGTGTGATTATAGTAGTGGCTTGGTGAAGTAGTGGTGTGAAGAAAACTAAGGTGTGAAGAAGTTGTGTAGTCGTGATCAAGTCGTGAAGCAAAGTTGTGTAGTGAAGTTGTGGTAGATTGGTTCTAGCTAAGATTAGAACTCGACATTTAGCTTTGTGTCGTAAATCGGTGTAAGAAACATTGTGTAGTGTTTTCTCTGCCATAAGGGAGCTTGTTGACATAGTGAAGAAAACTCTCGAGTTTGGTGCTCGAGGAGTGGAGTAGGGCGAAGAGGTACTTCGTTACCGAACCACTATAAATCCTCGCATTGTGGTTTGATTGTTCTTACTCTTATCTCTTGTCTTGCATTATTTTCTCATATTATCTTATTAATTGTTTAGATAAGTATATTGTTTATATTGCGCAAGTGTTGAATTCACATAAAGTCAAATCTAGAATTTTTACAAACACTTTAAAACCTTAAATTAAAAAGCGGTAAACTATTCAACCCCCTTCTAGTTTTCCACAGTTGGATTGTAGATCCTTTTACTGTTGCTTCTTATGATGAATGTGCGCGTTAGGCTTTAGAAAACTAGCCATAAGATATTAAATTAGCATAGACGTCTAGGGAAACGTGAGATGTATAGAAAGGATACCATCTGGTAATAGTCTTCATACTACCTTACCTCCAATATGGTTGATCCCTCTTAAGATATTTCAATTGCATTTAATATACTCTTAGGGGCCTTGTAATAGTCTTCATATTACCTTACTTGTGCGTTGCCTTAACAAAATATTAAATAGACAGCGAGTTCGTGTAATTCGTTCATGACTTAGGAAATACTTACACAGATCATCACGAGTGTGACAAGGCAACAGGATTAGGAGAAGCAATCTAATAAGTAATGCATGATCAAGAAAATACATCATTTTATCATAAAGTTATCACCAGTAGTTTAGATTATAATTAGTTTATTAATTAGTTAAACAAACCAACCTCTCAAACCATTGATTTTATCTGCTTTCTATAAAGGGTTTTAGCCGTACAATAGCAACGTACTTTCTTAAATGTTCCGTTTTGGTACGTGATTTTTTTTTGTTCCACTTAATGTAACGAACTTTCAAGTTTTGTGTTAA
>BQNB010094137.1:8137-26192 GCA_026074375.1 Tanacetum coccineum | reverse complement strand
AAAAAATACTTAAGGAAATGGCAACTTTAGTCCTTGTGGTTCTAATCCTAAAACTACTAATCCATAAATTGCAACTTAAGTCCCTAAAGTTTTAAACTAATGACATCTAAGGCCCTTTGAGTTAATAAATTAACTCCCCTTTAAACTGTGATCCATTAATTTTGTTGTTTGTTTTGAGAAACCGTTTAAAAAGGATTATTTGTTAGCACTTTTCTCTCTCTCAAACAATGACCTGTTTTCTATTAAAAGAGCGATAGTCGTTGTTTGAGTGATCGAATTATCTTTTTAAATCTTAATCTGTTATCTAAAAACACTGGTTCTTTTTAAATACAACACTTTCCACCTAAAAAATAAGATTTCTCTTATTTTAAAAAATAAATGTACTGACACGTACACTCATTTTATGAAGTAGATCATGCCCGAGAAAAAATAATTTCCTCTTGAGAGGTCAAGTTATCTTTTTGACGATATACTTGCCTTTAAGATGATGATCGGGTTGCAGTCTGAAATAACTGCAATCATTGACATGTTTTGAAAAACTTTTTAGAACTTCTGCTCAAACTTTATTTACAGCTCCGTGTCATTATTGAATGACATTTTTAAACCCGTATATATTTACGATTTCAGAAGACATGTCATGAAACATATTTTTGTATTTTTTTGAAAATTTTAATTTTGTATTTGCATTTTGGGTTTTATATTTTTGTATTTTCTTTTTGTAAAATCTTAAAAAATGAAAAAAAAATCTTTTTGTGTTTTTATTTGTTTAATAATATACATAGGATACATAAAGAATGTCCACCATCACTCTTCCTCTTCATCTGCCAGACTTTTAAGTTTTTCTTAAGACATACTTTTCATTCCAAGCTAGTTAATGAGAAATTTAAATCTTTCCCTTGCTAATGCTTTGGTGAAGATGTCTACTAACTGATATTCTATCCTGAAAAAGTAGAGCTCAACTACACCATTCTTCACTTGCTCTTTGATAAAGTGATATCTAACGTCGATGTGCTTAGATCTTGAATGTTGGACATTGTTGTAGCACAAAGCAATAGCACTCTTGTTATCACTATACAAAGGGATTTTGTTGAATACAAACCCATAATCTATAGGTTGTGATCTCATCCATAGGATTTGGGCCCAACATCCAGATAGGGCAATGTATTCTACCTCTGTACTAGAGATAGTAGTGCTCTTTTACTTCTTTGAAGACCAGTTGACTAAATTGTCGCCCAAGAACTGTGCACTGCCAGAGGTACTTCGTCTAGTATCTTGACACCCGACATGATCAGCATCTGCATAAGCTGTTAGTGCAATACCAGTATCTTTCGAATACCAAAGACCCATATTAGTGGTTCCTTTCAGGCTTTGAAAGATCTGTTTTACCGCATGTAAGTGTTTTTCGGTAGGCTTTGCTTGATACCAGCACACATGCACAATGCCGATCATACCACGGTAACGGGTAGAGTCAACGGGTATCCCCTGTAGATATTCATCTAGTTTGGTCCTATCGACCATTGGTGTATCAACCGGGTCACTAGATTCCATACCGTATTTCTTAATTATTTTTAGTGCATATTTTGATTGGTTAATAAAGATGCCTTTAGGACTTTGAGAAATTTAAAGTCCAAGAAAGAAAGACATTTTGCCCATCATTGACATCTTAAATTTAGAACTCATTATTTTAGCAAATACATCACAAAGAGCAGGATTATTAGAAGCAAAAATAATATCATCTGCATAAATTTATACCAGTAGGATATCTTTGCCTTCTTTCCTGGTGAATAATGTAGGATCGACAGCACCTTTGGAGAACTTTTGAGACAGTAGAAACTACGACAACATATCATACCAAGCGTGTGGAGCTTGCTTTAAGCCATAGACAGCTTTCTTTATCCTATACACGTGGTTGGGATAGTCTTGATTTACAAAGCCCTCTGGTTGACTAACATAGACCTCCTCTCGTTCGCCATTTAAGAATGCAGTCTTGACATCCATTTGGTAGATTTTCATGTTCTTATGGGTGGCATTAGCAACAAAGATTCGGATGGCCTTAATTCTGGTAACCGGTGTGAAAGATTCCTCAAAATTAATTCCTACCTGATGACATCAAATAACGTCTATTTTATAGCATCATTTATCCTATGTTATTAACCCATTTTGTATAGTTAGAAATTGATTCTGACATCCAATACGCCGTATCCATCAAGGTAGATACGGCGTATCTGTGCCTGCACTTCACTAAAGACCACGAAGGAACAAGATCCAATACGCAGTATCTAGAGACTTCTATACGCCGTATTCAAGATATAGTAATAAAATATACTAAAAGATATCGAACGTGGTCCTTACTCTAAGAAACCCTCGATACGCCGTATTGATCTCAGTCAATAAGCCATATCGACCAAATTCCAGACCTTATAAATAGAAAACCTAAAAACACGTTTTCAGTGTGCTAAATCATATTTTCGATACCTTAACCATAAAAGTCGATTTTCAGAAGAGAAGAAGAGCAGAAGAGGTCGAGCATAGTAACTAATTCCATAGGAAACACCTTGCAATCTCCTATACTCTTGTAATCGTTTAGTTTTTGGTATCATTTGTTAACTCGGTTAGTTTACCTTGGCTAAATTATTACTCTTGTATTGATTATGATGTTTGAAGGCTAATACCTTCAGGTATTAGCCATTATTATGCAGATTTGAATATTAGGTTTTGTTTATATCGATTGCTTAATTTATCGTTGATTGCTTGTTTATGTTTACCAGTTTATACTTGTTTACGTGCTTTTGTATGCGACATATCATTTAACTAGATCTAGTGATACGGACCAAGTAATCTAGATGCCGAGATGGCTCTCCATATAGTAATTTATACATCTAGACCAATAGGATCACGAATAATAACCTATATTTGCCTTTAGATTACAAGCTTAGTTAGACCGGCAGGTGACCCTTGGGATGAACGAGTATGTTCTCAATTAATTGGTAAAGACTTAGCCAGAGGACTACTAGTGTATGAATTGCCTTTAAGCAGTAAGTGGGTAAAGTCATTATGAGTTAGGGTTTAACAAGATCACCATTGCTTTAACCCCTAAGAGAGATTATAATCAGCAAATAAGGATGTTTTATGTAGATACATTTAATTGTGACAGAATTCTTTGTATTTAGGTCTTAGGAAGAAGTAATGCCTAAGTCTTAAGAATGATATGCCGCCTTGAGATAAGTAATCATTGCACTAAATAAACAAACCAACGTTCTAATTGGATTAATCATGTCTAATACAGTTTTCTTATATTTGGATAGACCGCTCTTTTATCTTTTGTTGATTTGCTTGTGTGTGTTATTGTGTCTTAAATTGATCTTAGTCACCACAAAACCCGTGCCAGTCTCTCAAGCTGAAAAACCCCCTTATCTATTAGAATTAGGATTAACATAGTTTTAGCATAGGTTTTACATAGAATAGAATTAACTTAGTCTAGATAACCAAAATATTAATAAATTGAAAGATTTTTTCTCGCTCTTAGTGATCGACACCCTACTTACCACGAAACTCCCATCTGACCGGGTACATTGCCCGTTAAAGTGTTGTTTTTGGTAAAGTTGGCAAAATATAAATTTAAAACTTGAAACATAAATTACAACCACACAACGACACATCAAGTTTTTGGCACCGTTGCCGTAGAGTGAAAACTTTAATCTTAATATTTTGGTTTTTAACATTAGATTAATCTTTTTTGGGTAAAGGGTTACCCCGGTAAATTGTATTAATCACAAGAAAGTTAAGTACAATGGAATGCGGATGAAATACCACATTAACCTCAAGCCAAAGCTTGAACTACAAACTCACAAGAGACATGCCTCAAGAGAGCAACTAAATTAGTGTAATTTAGATTAGTGTATAATTCTGTATATTTGTTTGTTTAATTATTTATTAGTTTAGTTATTCGTGTGTTTAATTGTTTTCTTATACACTGTTCTGGTCGATGACCTGATACGGCGTATCCATTTCCATTGGATACGGCGTATCCACTTCTATTGGATATGACGTATCTATTTCTTGTCGAATACAGCGTGTTCGTTCAAAAGATTAATATGGCGTATTCAGACTTATTGAATACGGCGTATCGATCATCTAATACTGCAACAGAGAAGTTTTTTATACTCAAACTTAAAGCTCAAAATTTTATACGCGCCTTTTTCCAACTGGTTCTATTGATAAATTTTTGGTTATTTTCAGTAACAATGACAAAGGTAATCAAGGGAGAGTTCAAGAAACTTGAGTCTCTAAAGATCAGTGATGTTTCGCTCACTTGCAATACATCATTTGAAATTTTCAACGAAGAATTCAACCGGATATGCAGAATGGATGACGACTTGTTTACATACGAGGTTGAAAATGTTGAGTTACTAACATTCCATGTGACTTAAAAAAGGAAGACAATTTAGAACAACAAATGTCGCATGAATCTGATGATGATATGGAATATGATCCATCTAATGTTGAATTTACTGAATGGTTAGCTTCAAAAAATTTTAACTACAATACAATGAAAGAATTATGGATTTATTGGGCTAGAGGTGATGATGAAGTTGAAATCATCAATGAAGAATCCTCAGATTCTGAAGATGAAGATGAAGTTGCTAATTTTTTTAGGATCAAGACTAATGTATTTGACTTCGAGACACCTTTGTATAGGGCCTTCAAGGAGTTTAATTATCTTTTACAAATCGATCCAAATGTACTTACTAAAGATATTGAGGGATTTAAGACTTACAAAGATTATAAGGATTATTGGATTTACGAATGGAACAAAGATGTACCATGGGTGCATGAAAAACCAAGGATGGATGATGGAGCATGGAAAGAACCCGATCCACTTGTGCATTATTATGGCCAACCTGTAGCTGGAGGGACGATGGATATTGTAATGGAGGAAACTTACCTGGAGCTTACATAGTAGGAAACGCACTTCGTTATCAAGATTTTGAATGGTACAAAGCTTTAAAAGACAGCAAACTTAAAGAAGAAGCTTTAAAGAATAAAGCCATCCTGGAAGGAATAATCGAAGACGAAGATGATGAGTCAAGTAATGAAGGTTGTAGGAGATGGAACGTCTATGAGAATACCAACCATGGTCATGAAGAAAGATAATATAATATGGAACATGAAGACAAAGAAATATGTGAATTGTTTGATGATCATGAGCAGCCGGTTTGCAATATAAGAAGATTCGAGATGATCAAGTATTCATTCAGACAAGACGAAGAGTATGTTGCTGTAAAAGAAAATGAATACGACGACGCGACAAGTATAAGCAAAGATGCATGCCGAACATACCAAGAGATCTTTCGTATGATGGACGAAGGATGGATGGTAACAAGATCCGAATGATGGAAGCTAAAGAAAAAGTCTAACTTAAAGACTGGCTGAAACAAAAGTGCTTCCCGGGAGACAACGCAGATTGTTATTTATTTTTATCAAGTCTATCTTCCCAGAAATCAATACGGTGTATCCGCTCCATACCATACGGCGTATTGAATGTCTAGACGTTATCAGTCTTTTATTTTTATGCATTTTAAACTTTATTGTCACATACAATTCCCCCCCCCCCCTAAAAAATCTATACGGCGTATTCAAGCACATGATACGGCGTATTCAGCAGACTGACCCGTATTTAGGTACTTTTTACAGGTCTCTATATGGCGTATTCCAGTTTATGAATACGGCGTATTGGTCCCCTATACAATTTATTTTTTTTATTATTTATTAACCGTAAAATACCTGAGATAGGATTTTGCATGTTTTTCCTATATTTTGCACAGGACCTCGCTGGAAAAGAAATCGATGAAGTTGGTGAAGTATCGATCATCTAGAATCCTGTGTGTGTTGTAGTCATGCTGGTATCCAGACGCATTTACAACACATATTCTTGCTCATAAATCTACATGGAGAATCTACCAAGCAAAATATCAAGGGAGTTTCTCATTCTAATTCTTTTAATTTCCTGTTTTTAATGTTTTATCTATACAACGAGGACGTTGTATAATTCAAGTGGGGGGATGGGAATTAGAATGTATACTTGTCTTATTTTTCACATAAAATGCTTAAATTATGCTTAAATTTAAAAAAAAATCAAGCATACTTTTGTAAAATTACTTGTTACATAACTCGCACAAAGTAACCCTTATTATATATTGTGAGGATTTAACCTTATTCGTTTCCAAATGTTTACCCCAATTCTAAAAAAAATATGAGTGTGCCGGTGATGTTTTAGACTTTATAACTTGGCTTGGTATATCTATTCAAGATCACAGTGATGAGTACTATGGATTTAAATGGAGTAACTTGTTTAAATTGGTAAATTTTTAGGATTACACCCAAAAAGCCTATACATGTTGTTTTATTAACTAACTACATTGTTTAGTTAAATCCCGTATAAACCCTTTGTTTACTCTCATTTTAAGAGTAAGATACCCCTAGAAAAACATGTAGAACCAATCCTTTAGGATAACACCAACTATTTGTTTCGTTACACCTTTAAACCTTAGCCTACCCTGTTAGATTAAGTCTATTTATCAGTTATTAGTTGCTTAAAGTGTAAAGTATGTATTTTTTGAGTCTTGTGTCATTTTCTATCTTTGGTACGGTTGGGAAGAAATTTGCACATTGCAAATAGGAATGTATAAAGTAGTCAAAACTCATGTATTTTTACTACCATCACAATTATTGGTACGTCTAGAGAATGAAGAATTATCAAAGGAATTATCCAGAGTTATTATGATCGTGAAGATGATGAAATTACACCGAGATTCGTAGTTAGTATATAAAAAAATGAAAAAATTAGGAAAATCGCAACAAAAAAGATGAGGAAAGTTCGAAGATAATCGTTTCGCAAAAGCTTAAACCGAAGGAATTATATGAAGGATCGATTATTCGTTGATATGTCTTATAAGTCAACGATGTAAAGTTTTGTATAAAGTGGTAGATATCGCCACTTGTCTTGTAAAAGTAGGTAAAGTATGGAATGATTGGTAAGTTAACCGTTAAGGGAATGCCAACTTAGGTTGTTGTTTTTGAACTATGATCAAGACGTTTGTGTAAATAGTTATGTCTTTATCATGGTAACGGTCAGGAAAAAGTGTCTAGCAACTTGTGCCTTATTTGTTTTGGACTTAGTCTATTTATTTCGTAATTTTTATTTAACAACAATTTATTTCCCTTTCCTAATCATTAACCTTGGGTTTTACTCGAATGAGGATGTGATCGAGTCATGCATGTCTATTCTGTAGTTATGGCCATGTATGCGTGATTCAGCTGCCTTGTTGGTTTATTACTTTTGGTGAAAGTTAGAAGATCCATACCCTATATCATTCTTCATCCTAACCCTTGGTTAAACTCGAATGAGGATGTGATCGAACACACATGTCTATTCCGTCGTTACGGCCATGTATGTGTGCTTCAGCTGCCTTGTTGGTGTGGTACTTTTGGTGAAAGATTGTAGAATGATCAACCCTAAGCCTTATAATAAAAACCCATTTTACCTTTATAAACTTGTTACTCCTTAGCTCTAGTGGTGGAGATGTGTATCCTTGCCAAGCCTATGATAGAATACTCGTCACGACCGAGCAATTGAGCGAATTAGTTACATGTTACCACATAGATTAGTTGAGTGATTTGAGTGTTTTCATCTTCCTATTTCGTGAGGTGTTTGGTTGTGTACTTGTAATAGATCAAATAAATGCTTAAACGGAAAAATCCTTAGGGATACATTTTCATAAACTTCTAAAGGCTACTTGAGGACAAGTAGGATTCAAGTGGGGGGATATTTGATGACATCAAATAACGTCACTTTTATAGCATCATTTATCCCATGTAAATAACCCATTTTGTATAATTATTGCAAAGAATTGTTACTTAATCGTTTGTATTTGAGAATTGCAGTAATTATGGAGTACTTGGTGAAAGTTAACTAAAAGGCACGCATTCTGGAGCTTAAACGAAGATATTTGAAGATTACTGTTCTGAAAACCAATACGTTGTATCCATCAAGGAAGATACGGTGTATCTGTGCCTACACTTCACTAATGACCACGAAGGAAACAAGATCCAATACGCTGTATCCAGAAAGACCAATACGCCATATTCAAGCCATATGGAAATAAAATATTCTGGAAGATATCGAACGTGGTCCCTACTCAAAGAAATCCCCAATACGCCGTATCGAAGACTCTCGATACGCCGTATCGACCTTTTTCCAGACATTATAAATAGAAAACTCAAAAACGAGTTTTAAGTGTGCTAAATCATATTCTCGATACCTAAACTATAAAATTTGATTTTCAGAGGAGAAAAAGAGCAGAAGAGGTCGAGCAACGTTATCAATTCCATAGAAGGCAACGTGTAATTCCATATACTTTAGTAATCGTTCAGTTTTTGGTATCATTCGTTAACTCGGTTAGTTTACCTTGGCTAAATAATTGCTCTTGTATTTATTATGATGTTTGGAGGCTAATACCTTCAAGTATTAGCCATTATTATGAAGATCTGAATGTTTGGTATTTGTTTATCCATATTTCTTGATTTATTGTTGAATGCTTGTATATGTTTATCAATTTATACTTGTTTACGCGCTTTTGTATGCGACCTATCATTCATCTGGATCTAGTGATACGGACCAAGCAGATCTAGAGTCTGGGATAGCTCTCCATATAGTAATTTATACATCTAGAATAATAGTTACCCAAATATTATCCTTCTAAATCTGTGTCTAGGATACGCTTCGGGCTTAACTAGTTAATTGGATATTGCCAATGGTTTATTGATCATGTTGACTAGCAGGTGGCCTAGATAATTCAACAGGTAATGTTCTGATTCCATTGGATAGTTGGACAAGTGGACTACTAGTGTATAAATTGCCATTAAGCGGTAAGATTTATAACAAGTAACACCATTGCTTTAATCCTGAGAAAGATTTAATCGAAAATAAGGATGCTTTATAACGGATGCGTTTAATTGTGATAAAATTCTGCGTGTCCAGGCTTAAGGAAGAAGTACCGCCTTAATCTTAAGAATGATATGCCACCTCGATATAAGTAATCATTGCACGAAATAAACAAACCAACGTTCTGATTGGATTAATAATGGTTAATACAGTTTTCTTATATTTGGCTAGACCGCTCTTTTATCTTTTGTTAATTTGCTTGCGTGTGTTTTAGTGTCTTAAGTAGATTTAAGTCACCACAAAACCCGTGCCAGTCTCTCAGGCTAAAAACCCCCCTTATCCGTTAGATTTAGGATTAACATAGGTTTAGCATTGGTTTAACATAGAATAGAACTAACTTAGATTAGATAACCAAAATATTAATAAATTAAAAGATTGTTTCTCGCTCTTAGTGATCGAAACCCTACTTACCACGAAATTACCACCGACCAGGTACACTGCCTGTTAAAGTGTTGTTTTTGGGTAAGTCGGCAGAATATAAATTTAAAACTTAAGATAATAAAATTAACACCACACAACGACACGATCAAGTTTTTTACGCCATTGCTGGGGAGTGAAAATTTAATCTTGATTTTTATTTGATATTTTGGTTTTTAACATTATATAGATCTAACCCTTAGGATTAGTGTAGTTTAGAATAATTTTATATTCTTGTCTGTTTGCTAATGTGTTTATGTAACACGGCGTATTCAGTTTACTAAATACAATGTATAAGTTATTTGACAGTTTTCTTTCCTATTAAGCTTATTACAGGATGGACGACCCGAACATTACTATGGAAGAATACATCAGGATCGAAGAAGAAAAAGCTCAAAAACATGAGAAAGTGTTTAACTGTGAAAAACTACGGAAGGTATGGTAAGATCTGGTATGATGAAGATGTTCACGATCTCAGATCCGTTGAAACCGAATTCCCAGCTATAGTCTTCAATGATAATTTGACATCAAATGAAACACTCTTTTGTGAACCCACGGTAAGTTCTCTTAACAACAATAAAATTGACTTTAGAATATCGTTTAACTAAATTGGCTTAGCTTAATTAGAGGGCTAAGTTAACAATAGGCTGGCCTGGCCCATTTAAATAGGGTACGGGCTGGCCCAATAAAATCCGAAAGCACCGTTGGACTCGTAATCTTGCGCTCTTTTCAATCCCGTGCTTGGTTTTGTCCGGTTTTGTCTTTTCTTTTGTCCATTTCTTTAATATCCGTACCTGCACATACACAAACACAAAAACAAGCATATATTTGAAATTTTATTATGTTTTTGGTTATTTGGGCTCGTTTTTCATGGTAAAAGATATGTATAAAATAGCAAATACCAACTTTAATGATCTATTTCCTTTTAACGTAATTTATCCCGATGTATTAAAAATGGATACGGACAATGATAATGATAAAGTCGATATTGAACACTCTTCGAGGAATTTTTCTGTCAAAGCATTACCTGATGTAATAAATACCGATGTTGGTGCCTATGCACATGGGTTAAATAAGCTTTTGAAAACAAGTCATGATACATCTAATAAATTTTTCAAAACTAAAACTTTTATCAAGAGATTAAATTTTAATATCATGACTTGAAATCATCTTAACAAAGAGAGGTCATTCATTTTCCTAATCAAGAATTTGTATGTGCCATTTGGCATCTCGTTCGACCCCAAATTGTTTTATAAGGATGGGATTAAATTTGGGCAAGTCTAACTTAAAGACTATTCTGTAAACAAAAGTGCTTGCCGGGAGACAACCCGGAATGTATTTTCAATTTTTATCGAGTCTGTCTTTCCAGACTGTCTATACGGCGTATCCAAACCCCATGGATACGGCATATTGACTATCTGGACATCATCTTGTCATTATTTTCAGCACAGTCTATACGACGTATTCATTAAATGAATAAAGCGTATACAGGTATCAATACGACGTATCCTGGGGAATGGATACGGCGTATCGACTTCCTGTACAGTTTTAGGTATTTATTTCGAGTCTAACCAAACGAATACATGGAGATAGAATTGCATTTGTTTTATGAGAATTTACATAGGACCTCGTGAAAGAAATATCAACGAATATTGGTGGAGAATTTACAAATCTGGAGATCTTGAAGTGTTGGAGTCTTGAAACTTCAAGGCGGCTGTTCAACACACAATCTTGCTCATAAACGCAACTTGGAGAATCTACCGAGCAAATATCAGGGGAGTTTCTCATTCTAATTCTTTTTAAATTCCCGTATTTAATGTTTTATATATACAACAAGGACGTTGTATAATTCAAGTGGGGGGATGGAATTAGAATGTTTACTTGTCCTAATTTTCACAATAAAATGCTTAAATTTAAAAAATATTCAAGCATACTTTTGTGAAATTACTTGATACATAACCCGCACACAATAACCCTTGTTAGATATTGTAAGGATTTAACCTTTCCATTTCCAAATGTTTACCAAAATTCCACAAAATATGAGTGTGCCGGTGATGTTGTAGACATTAGAACTTGGCTTGGTATATCACTCACGACCACAGTTATGAGTACTATGGATTTAGATAGAGTAACTTGTTTAAATTGGTAAATTTTAGGATTACACCCAAATCGCCTTTACATGTTGCTTATTAACTAACTACACCAGTTAATTAACCTCCCGTTTAAACCCTTTTCCACTCTTATCTTTAGAGTGATGATCCATTAGAACAACCCGTAGAGCCAATCCTTTAGGAATTACACCAACTATTTGTTTTGTTACACCCTTACACCTTAACCTACCTTGTTAAATTAAGTTTAATTTACAGTTGCTAGTTGCTTAAAGTGTAAAGTTTGTATTTCCCGAGTCTTGTGTCATTTTCTATCTTTAGTGCTGTTAGAAATTTGCACATTGCAAATGGGAATGTATATTAGTAGTCAAAACTCATGTGATCTTACTACCGTCACAATTATTGGTGAATTTGAAGAACGAAGGAACTATCGAAGAAATTATCCGAAATTATTATGATCATGAAGATGGCGAAACTACACCGAGATTTGAAGAATACTTAGCAAAAAAAATCAAAAAAATGAGAAAAAAATACAAAAAAGAGAGAAAGAAAGTTTGAAGATAATCGTTTCACAAGAGCATTACCGAAGGAATTACACGAAGGGTCGATTATTCGTTGATACGTCTAAAAAATAAACGATGTAAAGTATTGTACAAAGTGGTAGATATCGCCACTTACCTTGTAGAGTATGTAAAGTTTTGGGATGATTGGGAAGTTGATCGTTACGGGAGCGCCAACTTAGGTTGTTGTTTTGATCTATGATCAAGACGTTGTAAATAGTCGTGTCTTTATCATGGTAACGGTCGGGAAAAAAGTATCTAGCAACTTGTATCTTAAGTCTTAATCTATTTGTTTCTTGATTTTTATTTAACAACAATTTACTTCCCTCTCACCTGATGATTAGCCACTGGTTTTACGCGATTGAGGACTTGTTCGAGCGTGCATGTCTATTCCGTCGTTACGACCATCTTAGCTGCCTCGTTGGTTTACGACTTTTGGTGAAAGTTAGAAGGTTCCTACCCTATATCATTCTTCATCCTAACCGTTGGTTAAATTTGAATGGGGATGTGATTGAACACACATGTCTATTCTGTCGTTACGGCCATGTATGTGTGCTTCAGTTGCCTTGTTGGAATGGTACTTCTGGTGAAAGATTGTAGATTGATCAACCATACGCCTTTCCATACAAAAACCCATATTTACCTTTATAAAGTTCTTACTCCTTGGCTTTAGTGGTGAAGACGTGTATCCTTGCCAAGCTTATGATAGAATACTCGTCACGACCGAGCAATTGAGCGAATTAGTTACATGTTACCACATAGATTAGTTGAGTGATTTGAGTGTTTTTATTTTCCTATTTCGTGAGGTGTTTGGTTGTGTGCTTATAATAGATCGAATAAATGCTTTAACGGAAAACATCCTTAGGGATACATTTTTATAAACTTCTAAAGGCTACTTGATGACAAGTACGATTCAAGTGGGGGGATATTTGATGACATCAAATAACGTCTATTTTATAGCATCATTTATCCCATGTTATTGACCCATTTTGTATAGTTATTGCAAAGAATTATTACTTAATCGTTTATATTTAAGAATTGCAGTAATTATGGTGTAATTGGTAAAAGTTAGCAAAAGGCGCGCATTCTGGAGCTAAAATAAAGATATTTTGAAGATTACTATTCTGAAGACCAATACGCCGTATCCATCAAAGAAGATACGGCGTATCCGTGCCTACACACTCACCAAAGACCACAGAAGGATAAAGATCAATACACCGTATCCAGAGAGACTCAATACGCCGTATTCAAGATATAATATTTAAATATTATGGAAGATATCAAGCATGGTCCCTACCCCAAGAAATCCCCAATACGCCGTATCCAACACTTGGATACGCCGTATCAACCGACTTCCAGACCTTATAAGATAGAAACTCAAAAACGAGTTTTTTAAGTGTGTTAATATCATATTCTGATACCTAAACCATGGAAATTTGATTTTCAGAGGAGAAAAGAGCAAGAAGAGGTATCGGCAAAGATCGGTTTATCAATTCCATAGGAGACAACATGTAATTCCATATACTTTAGTAATCGTTCAGTTTTTGGTATCATTCGTTAACTCGGTTAGTTTACCTTGGCTAAATAATTGCTCTTGTATTTATTATGGACTTTGAAGTTTTACATTCGTGGTATTAGCCATTTATATAAAGATCTGAATGTTTGGTATTTTTTTTTCTTGATTTCTTGATTTATCGTTGTATGCTTGTTTATGTTTATAAATTTACCTTGTTAACCGGGCTTTTGTATGCGACCTATCATTCAACTGGATCTAGTGAAGCGGACCAAGTAGATCTAGAGTCCGGGATAGCTCTCCATATAGTGATTTATACATCTAGAATTATAGTTACACAAATATTGTCCTTCTAAGTCTGTGTCTAGGATACGCTTTGGGCTTAACTAGTTAATTAAATATTGCCAATGGTTTAAGATCCTGTTGACTCAGCAGGTGCCTAGATAATTCAACAAGTATACGTTCTGATTCCATTGGATTGGTTGACAAAGTAGACTACTAGTGTATAAATCGTTCATTTAGCGGTAAGTGGGTAAAAGTCTCTATGAGCTAGGTTTAACAAGATACTCCATTGCTTTATATCCCTAAGAAGATTTATTCAGCAAACAAGGATGCCTTTTTGCGGATGCTTTAATTATGACAGAATTTAATGTGTCTAGGTCTTTAGGATGATGTAACGCCTATGTCTTAAGAGTTGATTATGCCACATTGAGAGAAGAATTCATTGCACTTAATTAACAAACTAACTTTCTTAATCGGTTTTATAATGGTTAATACAGTTTCTTATCTAAGGTTTAAACCGATTTTTATCTTTGTTATTAGCTTGCGTGTGGTGGGGAGTAAAAGTGCTGAATTGATTGTAGGCTCCAACCAAACCGTGCCAGGCTCTCAGGTTGAAAAACCCTTTTCCGTTAGAATTAGGATTTAGACTGACATAGGTTTAACATAGGTTTAGAATAGAATAGAATTAACATAGAATAGAATTAACATAGGATAGATAACCAAGATATTAATTAAATTGATAGATTTAACCTTGCTTCAAGTGTTCGACACCCTACTTACCACGAAACTACTACCGATCGGGTACACTGCCCGTTAAAGTGTTGTTTTTGGTTTAGTCGGCAAAATATAAATTTAAAACTTGAATCAATAAAATATACACCACACAACAACACATCACTCAACTCACCGATGCTAAAGCTGCTTTCGTAGGTTTAACGGAGGATCTAACCTGGACTAATGCTAAGCTATCAGAGCAAGCTCTTACCGTGAGGGATTTGCATAATGAACTTGCTTTAGAGAGGTCCAAATCTCAAGGTTACAAGAATTCTGCCGACGAGCTAAGGGTAGAGATTGCCCTTTTTATTGGCTCTGGTGTTGAAGGCCTTGTTCGAAAGTTGCTATCAAGTGATGAGTTTTATGCCGCCCTTGCTCATGTTGCATCCCTTGGTATAAATTATGGTGTCGAAAAGGGACTGCGTATGGGACGCACCGATGCTGATTTTGAGATGGCTATGTAGAAAGTCTCTAACTTTTTAAGTAGGTGCTAAGGATGATTTTGACAAGGCTCTTGTTGGTTTTCCCACTACCCCATTTCCTTTTCTTGGCAAGGTTGTTGCGGCAGTTGGAGGTACTCTTTCCGATGTGGCTCGTATATTGCCGGACAAATTTGCTCGTTCGTCCACTTCAGTTTTTGCTGTTCCATTTGATGTTAATGAAGCTCCGGACCAAGTGCCTCTTTGACCATGTTTCTGATGATTCAGCCGCTAGTATTTAGCTTGACCTTTATGCTTGTTAGACTTTAGCCAATCTCTTTTTTTTATGTGTAATGTTCTGAACACTTGGTGATGGTTTTGTTACTGTCATCCCTTTTTGATGGTGCTTTGTTTACCTACCTCTCGGGCTTGTGGTTTTGCCGGTTTATGTTAGCATGTGTCTTTGTTACTTCTCTTTTATGGTGTTGTACCTAACTGATTCATTTGTGCCCCTCTTTTTTTTGTTTTTATATAGTACATTCATGTTTTCCCTTTGTATTTGTTTGTTTCTTAAGACGCATCAAAGGTGTATACCGATGCAGAGTATTAGCCAACTCTTTGCGTCTTGAGCATACATACTTAGACTATTTTATTAGAATCTATGTAGCTTGTATGATGTTTCTCCATCCGATGTAGCTATTCATCAGAGAGCTTTTGTGGGAGGGAGAAGACTTTGTGCTTCCTCCCTTCCATTGGCGAATTTGTGTTTCTTTCGCCTTTGTAAATGTTTACTACTTCATCCGGAGGTAGCGAACCGTCTGATGTTTTTGTGTTTTCATGGATTTAAAGTTGTTCTTTCATATCATCATAATATGTACATTGGATCCGTTGCTTCCAATGTAAAAATTTTTTTACATGTTTTTCTAGAGGGTTTAGCAACAATTTTCCTTCTTTTTCTTACTTTCCTTAAGTTACTAGAGTGCCAAGTGCGTGGTATTTTTGAACCGTCCATGCATCGGAGCTTGTAGGCACCGGTGCCATATGTTTCAACAACTTCGTATGGTCCTTCCCATTTTGGTCCGAGCTTGCCTGTGTTCTCCATTTTTTATAGTTCATTTTTACGAAGGATAAATTCTCCTACCTTGAATTGCTTGTGATGGACTCGTTGATTGTAATACTTTTCCACTTGTTGTTTTCGTCTTGCTTCTCTGATTTCGGCTATCTTTCTTCGTTCTTCGAGCAGGTTTAAGTTCATCCTGAGTGCTTCCTCATTTTCTTTATCGGACCCCTGGATTATTGTTCTTGTTGGGATGCCTATTTATGCAGGTATTATGACTGCCTTCTGATATACACTCGCGCGCTAGGCTAACTTGGTGTTTCTCGTTCCTCGTTTTGCGGTGTTATCCTGTGAGCCATAATACATTACGACAATTCTTCTACCCATGCTCCTCCTTCCAGATGTAGTCTTGTTTTGATTCCTTGAATTATGCTTCGATTAGCTCTTTCCACAGCTCCATTTGCTTGAGGATGATATATCGATGTAGAGACGAGTTTTATTCCTAGTCCTTCTGCCCAAGACTTGAACGGGTCATTAATCAGCTGGGTTCCGTTATCTGTTATGATGGTGGCTGGTATTCCGAACCTGCATACAATGTTATCAAAGGCAAAGTTTTCGACCTGCTTTCCTGTTATATTGGTTACTGCCTTGGCCTCTATCCATTTGGTAAAATAATCAACAGCTACAATCAAGTACTTGATTTTACCCGGAGCCTCAGGAAGAGGGCCAACGATGTCCATTCCCTATTTTCGGAAGGGCCATGCTGAATTAACGGAGATCATGTCATTTTTTGGCAGCTTTCGTATTGGTGTGCGTTATACTTGACTATAGTGAGCAGATTGATTTCTCGTTGTTGGCATTCAATGCATGCTTGGCAGAATATCGGCAAATATAGCCTTATGAACCTGCCCCTTCTTGGTCGTCATGCAATTCCAAATGATCCATATGGTTTTTTCTTTATAGGTATGGCTTGCTGCGGACCTAATGCATCGGAGCAATTTATTTTTAGGAGCAATGGTTCCTAAGGTACGAATTTCTTCGATTTAGGATTCCTTCCTTATGGTGTAGTTGTGGGCCCCTTCTCTCGAATTGTTCGTGCTTCTGATGGCATCTTAGGTAGGATTTTCTTCTTAATGTAATTCTTGGATTGGTGTCATCTAAGTCTTGTTGCTCCTCAAATTATTTACATTGACTTCTTCCGTATCCACCCGTGCTCGTTAAGTTCTTCAATCAGTACCCCTTTTGTTAGACCTTCACACTGGACTGCTGCAAGCTTACTTAAAGCATCGGCCTTTCTATTTTCTTCCCTAGGTATGTGGCTTATCTGAAAGTTGTTGAAGCTTCGGATCATTTCTAAGGCTTTTTCTTTGTATTTCTAGTCTTTCACCTTTTGTTATATGATCCTTCCCTCCTGGTCTAGCTATATTAATTTGATTCAAATAGCTGCATTTTTCGACCTTCATTTTTTTTGTTGCTATTCTTAAACCTGCTAGTAGGGCTTCATATTCTGCATCATTGTTTGAGTTGGCAAAGTTTAGTCGAAGAGCATAGGAATATTCAGCTCCGTCAGGATCTATCAGGATGAGACCTGCTCCTGATCCATGTTTGTTGGATGCTTCGTCGGTATACAGCTTCCATATGTCTGGTTCGGTCCTCAAATTTTCAGGTGCTTTGGTTTCCATGGCTTTGTATTCTTCCATGCTTTCTCCTTCTACCAAAATTTTGTTCGGCTCCTTTGTTTTTACTTGTGTAGGGCTGTCTTCTACCATTGTGTCTGCCAGGAAATCAGCGAGCACTTATCCTTTTATCGCGCTTCTTGGGGCATATTTGATGCCATAATCTTCGAGCTCTACTCCCTACTTGGCCAATATTCTCGTTGCTTCCCAATTGTTTAATATTTGGTTTATTGGCTTGTTTGTGA
>BQNB010094136.1:0-26192 GCA_026074375.1 Tanacetum coccineum | reverse complement strand
TAGACATGCCCGAGGATATCAAAGTTCTCTTGATCCTCAGAAGACCATTTTTGTCTACCGCCCGTGCTAAGATTGATGTTAACAAAAGAAAGATCACTTTAAGAGTCGATGAAGAAAGGATTGTTTTCACAAGTGTTAAACCTGCTACTAGCTTACTTAAGAGGGTCTACATGCTAAGTTTGAGAGAAAGAATGGAACTTGATTTAGAAGCTAGGCTTATGGGAGAGTCTTTGGTGTTAAATAGATCATTAGACCCTTTCTTTGAGGATTACATTGAATTAAATGATCTAAATGAACCATTTGAGCTTAGGAGAAATCAAGGTGATGATTTAATACCCACCATCGAGGAAGGTGAGGTAATTAAGGAATTTAGAACTAGGGATGATGAACTTGATGCTGGAATTAATAATTACCCTAGTTATTGCGACTATGATAAGAAGATCCATATAGATTGCGCTCACAACTTAAAGTTTTCTTGCATGATAGGATTTGAATTTATGTACGCTAAGTTTTTCCTATGTATGTCAATGTGATGTCCAAAAAGTTTCATAATTTTATAATGAAAGATAAGATGGTGTACAAAGGGAATAATGTTGTAGGAGCTTTAATGAATGTGCCTATTTTTGTTGGAACCTTTTCTTTTATGATGGATTTTGTAGTTTTAGAAAATATAGATGCTTATCGTGATGAAGGAATAGGCGATGTTATTTTTAGTGAACCGTTTTTTGAGAGAAGTTGGAATTAAAACAAGACGGTTCAAAGGGATGATTACCATTTACAATGGTGATAATGAAGTAACTTATCGAATGGTGCGATCACATCCGAGGTTTAAACACCAGACTAATGAGCAATGAAACAAGATTCCACCATTACTGAAGGTAAGTGAAGAGGATAAGATGAATGGAATCTCGCATCCACGCCAAAAGCTTAAGGGTTCTACAAAGGAGTATTGAATTTAGGACCCGATTACATTCGAGATACGAAGATGGAAGAATGGCTCACACGCGGGCACATTAGCATGCATGAGATGGAATGAAGGGAAGCTGAAGAAAAATCTAACTTAAAGACTTCGCTGTAAAAAAAAGTTCTTCCCAGGAGACAACCCGGAATGTTATTTAATTTTATCGAGTCTGTCTTCCCAGACATCAATACGACGTATTCGCTCCATACCATACGGCGTATTGATTGTCTGGACGTTATCAGTCTTTACTTTTTATGCACTTTAAAAATATTATTGTCAAATTTTGAATGCGGCGTATTCATTCATCTGATACGTCGTATCACCAAGACTGACCCGTAATTAGTTTGTTTAGTTTAGTTTAAATTAACCGTAGGTACCAAGATAGGAATGCACATGTTTTTCTTATATTTTATACAGGACCTCGTGAAAGAAATATCGACGAATATTGGTGGAGAATTTACAAATCTGGAGATCTTGAAGTGTTGGAGTCTTGAAACTTCAAGGCGGTTGTTCAACACAATCTTGCTCAATAAAGCTACATAGAGAATCTACCGAGCAAATATCAGGGGAGTTTCTCATTCTAATTCTTTTTAAATTCCCGTATTTAATGTTTTATATATACAACGAGGACGTTGTATAATTCAAGTGGGGGGATGGAATTAGAATGTTTACTTGTCCTATTTTTCACACTAAAATGCTTAAATTATGCTCAAATTTAAAAAAATCAAGCATACTTTTGTGAAATTACATGTTACATAACCCGCACACAATAACCCTTGTTAGATATTGTGAGGATTTAGCATATCCGTTTCCAAGTATGTCGTACCAAATTTCCACAAAATATGAGTTTGGAATGTGCCGGTGATGTTGTTAGACTTTAGAATTGGCTTGTATATCACTCGAGACCATAGTGATGAGTACTATAGATTTAGATGGAGTAACTTGTTTAAATTGGTAAATCTTATGATTACACCCAAATCGCCTTTACGTGTTGCTTATTAACTAACTACATCGGTTAGTTAACCTCCCGTTTAAACCATTTCCAACTTTATCTTTAGAGTGGATGATTCCACTAAAACCCCGTAAGCCAATCCTTTAGGAATTTCACACCAACTATTTGTTTCTGTTACACTACACCTTAACCTACCCTGTTAGATTAAGTATTAAATTAATAGTGCTAGTTGTTTAAAGTTGTAAAGTTTATTTTCCCATAGTCTTGTGTCATTTTTATCGTTGGTGCGGTTGGAAATTATCACATTGCAAATCAGAATGTATATTAGTAGTCAAAACTTATGTGATTTTACTACTGTCACAATTATTGGTGAAACCGAAGAACAAAGAACTGTCGAAGGAATTATCTGGAATTATTATGATCGTGAAGATGGTGAAACTACACCGAGATTGAAGTAGTGTTAAAAAAAATCGAAAAATGAAATAAAGAGAAAGAAAGTTTGAATATATCATTTCGCAAAGCAAGAATCAAAGGAGTTACACGAAGGATCGATTATTCGTTGATACGCAATAAAAATCAAGGATGTAGCGTATTGTACAAAGTGGAAGATATCGCCACTTACCTTGTATAGTATGTATAAATGTTTTGGGATGATTGGGAAGTTATACGTTACTGGGAAGACCAACTTAGGGGTTGTTTTTGATCTATGATCAAGACGTTGTAAATAGTTGTGTCTTTATCATGTTAACGGTCGGGAAAAAATGTCTAGCAACTTGTATCTTAAGTCTTAATCTATTTGTTTCTTGATTTTTATTTAACAACAATTTACTTCCCTCTCACCTGATGATTAGCCGCTGGTTTTACGCGAATGAGGATTTGTTCGAGCGTGCATGTCTATTCCGTCGTTACGGCCATGTATGCATGTCTTAGCTGCCTCGTTGGTTTACGACTTTTGGTGAAAGTTAGAAGGTTCTTACCCTATATCATTCTTCATCCTAACCGTTGGTTAAATTCGAATGGGGATGTGATCGAACACACATGTCTATTCCGTCGTTACGGCCATGTATGTGTGCTTCAGCTGCCTTGTTGGAATGGTACTTCTGGTGAAAGATTGTAGATTGATCAACCGTACGCCTTTCCATACAAAAACCCATATTTACCTTTATAAACTTGTTACTCCTTAGCTTTAGTGGTGGAGATGTGTATCCTTGCCAAGCTTATGATAGAATACTCGTCACGACCGAGCAATTGAGCGAATTAGTTACATGTTACCACATAGATTAGTTTGTGATTGAGTGATTTATCTTACTATTCGTGAGGTGTTTGGTTGTGTACTTGTAATAGATCGAATAAATGCTTTAACAGAAAATATCCTTAGGGATACATTTTTATAAACTTCTAAAGGCTACTTGAGGACAAGTAGGATTCAAGTGGGGGGATATTTGATGACATCAAATAACGTCTATTTTATAGCATCATTTATCCCATGTTATTAACCCATTTTGTATAGTTATTGCAAAGAATTGTTACTTAATCATTTATATTTGAGAATTGCAGTAATTATGGAGTACTTGGTGAATGTTAGCTAAAAGGCACGCATTTCTGGAGCTTAAATGAGATATTTAACAGTTACTTTCTGAAGACCAATACGCCGTATCCATCAAAGAAGATACGGCGTATCCGTGCCTGCACTCACCAAAGACCACAGAAGGATAAAGATCAATACGCCGTATCCAGAGAGACTCAATACGTCGTATTCAAGATATAGTATTTAAATATTCTGGAAGATATCAAGCGTGGTCCCTACTCCAAGAAATCCCCAATACGCCGTATCCAACACTTGGATACGCCGTATCGAACCGACTTCCAGACCTTATAAATAGAAAACTCAAAAATGAGTTTTCAGTGTGCTAAATCATATTCTCGATACCTAAACCATAAAAGTCAATTTTCAGAGGAGAAAAAGAGCATAAGAGGTCGAGCAATGTTATTAATTCCATAGAAGACATCGTGTAATTCCATATACTTTAGTAATCGTTCAGTTTTTTGTATCATTCGTTAACTCGGTTAGTTTACCTTGGCTAAATAATTGCTTTTGTATTTATTATGACGTTTGAAGGCTAATACCTTTGGGTATTAGCCATTATTATGAAGATCTGAATGTTTGGTATTTGTTTATCTCGATTTTTTGATTTATCGTTGTATGCTTGTTTATGTTTATCAATTTATACTTGTTTACGCGCTTTTGTATGCGACCTATCATTCAACTGGATCTAGTGAAACGGACCAAGTAGATCTAGAGTCTGGGATAGCTCTCCATATAGTGATTTATACATCTAGAATTATAGTTACACAAATATTGGAATTTTAAGTTTGTGTCTGGATATACGCTTCGGGTTTAACTAGTTTATTGGATATTGCCATATGAGTTTATTGATGTAGTTGACTAGCAGGTGACCTAGATTATTCACAAGTAACGTTTGATTCCATTTGGATAGGTTGGACAGTGGACTACTAGTGTATAATTGCCATTAAGCGATAAATATGTAAAGTCTCTATGAGCTAGGGTTTAGCAAGATCATCATTGCTTTAATCTCTAAGATAGATTGTAATCAGCAAACAAGGATGCTTTATGCGGATGCTTTAATTATGACAGAATTATTATGTCTAGGTCTTAGGATGATGTAACGCCTAAGTCTTAAGAATGATATGCCACCTCAAGAGAAGAAATCATTGCACTAAATAAACAAATAACTTTTTAATCGGATTTTTAATGGTTAATACGTCTTCTTATATAAGGGTCGACCGCATCTTTATCTTTTGTTAATTTGCTTGCGTGGGTAAAAAAGTGCCTTCAATTGATTGTTTCACAACTAAACCGTGCAGTCTTCAAGCTGAAAAACCCCTATTCTTGTTAGAATTAAGACTTTAGACTGACATAGGTTTAAACATAGGTTTAGAATTGAATAAACATTAACATAGAAATAGATAACCAATAAATTAATTAATTGAGGAGATTTACATCGCTTCAAGTGTTGCGACAGCCTACTTACACGAACTTCTATCGAATCGGGTACACTGCCCGGTTAAAGTGTTTTTTTTTTTAATTTTTTTATTGTTTAGTTGGCAAAATAGAAATTTAAAACTTGAATCACTCAAATATACATCACACAACGACACATCATAGAGCAAGGGGGTATCATGGCTTTAGACGTTGTGTCATATTACCGTCATCTCAGCATTCTTTTTTTTCACACTACTCACCAAAATACCCTTACTTATAACACCTCTTTTGGGACCTACTGTAACAACGGTCGTGTTAGTTTAAATTTATCTATTACTTGAGTATTTTATTATTTTGCGAATATTTGATTTTTACGTGAACCGTTAAATTTATCGCTTTAGCAAAAATGTCTCCGGATACGTTCCGGCATATGAATAAATGCAGTCTACTTATGTCTAGATCGATACGACCTTACGCATATACTTTTATTCATCGCGTGTTTAATTTTTACGTGATACGTAAAGATTTACTTACTAGATTTAATTATGTGCATGTAAGTGTTACTCTTGATCTCAAAATATCTAGATATTATCTTTTATTACTCAAGATTCAAAAATTTTGAAAATAATTTGGTCCCTTTGTGTCCTTGTGGTTCATCCCACCTAGCGCACACACACAAAACACATTTCCTCCTATTTCTAACTAATGTTCTCCAATGGTCCCCAATTAACCTAATATTCCCATTTTTGCTTACATATTAAGCAAACACTCATACATACATTCACACATTCACCTCATGCTCATTCATTCATCACACACATAAACACACACACAACAAATAATTTCTCTCTTCATTCTCTTCTTGTTCTTGGTCGGCCGAAACACCCAAACAAACATACTTTTGTGTTTTGTTTTCCTTCTTCACAAATATTATTGGTTGGTTACTAGTGATTCTTGGTTATTGATTTCGGGTTATTCAAGATCTTATTCGGGTTATATTCGAGTTCATTCCGAGATAAGATTCTTCATTCTTTCATCACTTTTCTACACCTTGTAAGCCATAACATTTCTTTTATTTCATACATATTTTATAAGTCTTCATTCATAAACATCATCTCTTGTTCTTTCAAAAACGTCATCACACATGTTTGTGTAAATATTTTTACAAGAAACTAACAAAATAAAAAGAGGTTGTACAACTTATTTGAGAATTTTTTGAATTTTTTTCTTAATATTGTTGTACTTTTGGGTTAATAGTGTGATTATTAGTTTTAAAAGTGGTTTATGATGATATTTTAATAATCGGTGGAAGAGATTAGGTAGTCTTGAAGTTGTTTGAGCATTGGTAACAATCAGTGGAAGAGTTTTAGGCTAGTTTTTGAAGTTGTGGTGTTTGCAGCTAAAAATATAGTGTAGTTTGGTTAGAAAATACTTGTTGTACATATTTTTAATAAAGTAAAACGAGTTGTTAAAAACACTTTAAAAAGTTGAGAGTTTAAAAAAATTTTATTAGTAGAACTTAAATAGAACGCGTGATTATATAGTCACTAAAAACAGGTGCTAAAAACGGTGAGTTATGGACCAAATTGAAAGTTCGGACGAAAACTAGTATTTTTCTAGCTCAAAACTATTTCGACACAATCTGTCCAGTTTACATTTTTGCATTTTTGACCCATTTCAAGTCCGATTCGGGTAAAATTTATAGAAGAAAACTTGTAGAACGTGACTTTTTCTTGAAACATAGCTTTTGGCCATCCCGTGAACCTTTATAACGAAGGAGTTACGCCCTCGTGAAAACTGACTAAAATCTGGAAATTTTATAAAAAAGTGAGCTGTTTGAAAACTAAAATGAGGTTTTTGGGCGTTTTCGAGTCCGAACGAGCTATAAAATCCTTAACAAATATTATAGTATCACTTATCACTTATATATTTTTATGTGCGTCGGAAACTTTCTAATAGTATTATTAATAAGCGAGATAGGATTTTTTTTAAAGTTAGTGACGTAAAGTATGCTAGTAAAGAATTAATGACGTATACAATTTGGTAACTAGACTTTGGTAAGAATACTTAGCTTGTTTTAGGAAAAATATAAATTTAACGGAAACATTTATAAAACAGTATTGTGCGGGAGTACTTAAGACTAATAAGTAGAAGTTTGTTTAACATCAAAACTTAATAAAATAGTAGTTTTTGTTTTAACGTCGAAGCTTAATAAAAATAGTAACTTTTGTTGTGTGTCGAGACTTGATGAAAACAATATAACTTTTACGAGTACACATTTTGACTTACTTAACTAAAACATAAACACGTCCGGGTGATGAAAACATTATAAACTTCGCAGGTGCATCATCCATTATTGATTGCTTGGATCTAAAGCAATATACTTTAACTAGGTCGCGTTAGGACATTCGAGTTCAACTTTCACTTGTTGATTATTTCGATTCACCGTTTCGCTTAAGGTGAGTCCTCGTAGCCACTTTTTTACTTATGTTTTTCCTAGGGGAAAATGATAGTCAAACGTTATTTTAAAATGTTTTGTGTTGTGTTAAACTATTCTTGTGAGTTTATATTGCTATATGTGTAATTTTGTACTATAATTGGGAAAGTAATTTACTCGGAGAAGGAGACACCCATTCTTATTAGGTTAGGGTACCCAAGTAATACCTTTGGGGGTACATGACCCACGTATTAAGTTATGTTATTGAGTTATATTATCGAGTTATATTCTTGAGTTATATTGTGTGAATTATATTGTATGATTTGTTATTATGTGAATTGTTATTGTGTGATGATACTGAATGCCATATATGCATGTCTTCTCTCTATTGTCCTACTTAAACTATATGCACAGCAAATGGGTTTACAACTTAAACCTACAAGCTCACCAACTTTATGTTGACCTTTTTGAGTGATCATTTTTAGGTAATCAAGTTAATGTGCCTAAGGATGAATAGAGCCTTCATGCATTGCCTAGAGAGACTTAAGATGTAGCCCTCCTGGGTTACACACCCCTTGTCATTACATTAGTATCTTATGGTAGTTTTTGGATTGTTTGTTTATTGTACTTGTCCCTTGTTCTGGGATTTTCATATCTATGTGACTATGTTGTCGTGGTAATGACTATCTACGATACAAGTCTCCGCTTGTGTCGGGAGTCGTCATGACATGTTTATGTAAAATTTTCATTTAGTGAATTCTCTATTGTCTTATATCAATGTGTTATGATGATCATGTCTGTTACATCTCGTGTTTCCGCCTTAGATAGGGTGTGATAGATTGGTATCAGAGCCATTGGTTATAAAGAACTAGGTGGTTTGACCTAGACTATAACCTAAGTACCCTCATATAGAACGTGTAATAGGAACTACGTGTGCATTTATGTATATGTGTATTGCTTGGTAAATTGTTAGTACTTACGTGATAATTCTATGTGTAACTACGTGTATACTTGTTGATTTGTGAGATCTCTATGTGCTATTTAAATAACTACTAGAATGCGATGACAATAAAGGCATGCCTATGTGATGTAAGTATTATGATGTCTGGCCAACGTGATAATAAGCTGCATCATACAACATGGATTTATTGGGATCATAGGATGCCTCGAGGTAATTTCTAGGATAGTAAGCGTAGATAAGATAGAATCTTAGCAGACTTTTATGACATCTTTAGTGTACCATAGTCATTTTTATTGCACATCGTGTTTTAAACCAATGAGTTAGATTACATAATTAGTTACCTCAAGAGTAAACCCATGTTGTGTCATATCAAGTGTTTTCTTGTCATACGATCACGACCTTGGGGACGACTTGTGAAACAAAAGTACTACTAGGAAGTAACAACTGTAGGTTTTTGGAATAGATCGTTTGCGTTGAACATTATAATAATTTTCTTCCAGATGACCATGTTTTGGAGATGGTACTGATTCGTTTAAGTAGGTAAGGAGGGTTGTGCATCGCATCACTAGGTCCATGATGACTATCTTCAATACCAGACAATAGCTTAGTGTTTCTGATAGCATATGTATTGACCCGGTTTCTACGTACGCGTAGGGAGGGCTTCTTTCTTTTCATCCTTTATCTTTACATTTCTTTTTCATTCTTTAACCCTTTCAATGCTTACCAAGACTTCATCACTAACACTTGTTGGGTTTGTTCCAGTGTTAGCTCTGTCTTAGTCTGCATTTTCCCTTTTCTCACTTTTTCTACTTTTTATCATACCTAAGGACTTCTATTCTATCTAATAGAATGTCCCTGGGCAGATCCCTCCGATTCTGGCTAGATCGTGGGACAGATACCTAACCTTAACCACCTTATAACTCTATAAAATTAAGTATATGGTCGATCTATGGGTATTGTATAACAACCCAAGAATTTTCATCAAATGCAAAACCTATTTTACTATTATCACAATTGTATGGGGAAATTTTTTGCTTTATTACATTACTTGCATTGTCAATATCTCAGTATGTCATGTAACTTGCATAACTAAAGTAGACGAACTCACGCAACCTATCTATGACAATCCTATCTTCATATATGTCAAGCAAACATCACAACATGTCAATTCAATATCATCATATTCCTATTACAAAGTACATTATTCCTATAATGTACCATTCGCAACGTTATATCAAAACGGGCTTTAAACCGTTATCGTATGCCTCTAAACCCTAATTTCATAAAGGGTTAATATCTAAAGTGAATGCACAAGCTACTAAAGCATATGTACAAGTATCATAACATCTCACATGAATATACATTCTAAAGTACAAGTCCTTAAAAGCTCAATACACAAGTCATTAAGCATGATCTCAAAAATAGCCGTTTTACCTTCGTTTTCATTCCAATTTCTTCACCACTACTCTTGTACAAGCTACTACACTCAATATACAATGTGTAAACCCTAATTATTCTATTCATAAACTTTCATACATCGTTTTACACTCAAAACCCTAATTCAAAAGTCAGAAACCCTAAAACCAAGCTAAATACTACACAATGACCCGTTTCTTCATTTTAATCCATTTTAAACCTTAACCAACACTCAAATAAGTTGCAATAACTTATTTTACAATCATATCAATCCTATTCAATCATTATTTCATCATTACTTCATCATTTTACTTCACTTGTACGTAAAACATATCCTTTAGAAATCCCCTAATGTACCTAATTGGATCATTTAACCCGTTTACTCGTTTTAAACCCATTCTGATACCAAAATAACCAACAAATGGGCCATTATAAATCATAAAATGAGTTTACAAATCATTATATATCATTATTGGCAATTTGCAAGAATTCAAAGCCTAGAAAACCTTAATGATCCAAGAAAACCCTATTATGCCCTAATTGTAACTTTGACACCCGTTTTCTCAATTTCAAAACCCATTATAACTTAAACAAGACCAAACTTCATTTATATAATTATATAGCCCTTAGGATTTGTTATTCCATCATTCCTAATCAAGTAGTATGCAAATATAAGCAAGAAGTCAAGGATGGGAAGCTAAACGAGCCCTAGTTGACGCTCCATTTCTTCATTTCTAATCCGTTTTAACCAACGAATTGCTTAGTATTTGCTAATTACTTTAATCCCAGACCTTAAAAACTATTTATCTTTCCTTAATCATTAATAACATAATGTACCTTGTTTAAAAACTTGAAGAAACCCGTCGAAACCAAAATAGACTCGGTTTGCTTCTATGACCATTTTAACCCCTCTAAATTGCTACCATGTACAAATGACCACCCAAGATACCTTCTAGACTCTTTATAGCAGCTTACTAAGCAACTTTGACTCCTCCATGGTCAAGAATGAAGGCACCATGTGCTTCTTTTTCTTCTCCTTATCCACGGCAGCAAGAAGAGAAAGCCAACACATCTAAGCTACTCCTAGACCTTCCACTCCTCATTTTCTAGCCTCTACATATCACCTACTAGCTAAAACACATGTCAAGAACTAATCCTAAGCTTTTCTTACTCTCCTTGGTCTCAAATGGGTATAAATAGGAGCCTTATGTGTTCATTTCAACTCGCACCACATCTCTTCTCTCTCAAACCAAATTGGAAGCAATAATTTGCTCCCTTATGATCCTAGGATCATTAAAGAAGTTCAAGAAGCAAATCCTTGAAGAATTGAAGCCCCGGAGTAAAGATACAAGGCGTACGAGTGGAAATACTACCCGAAATGACCCGTTTCCACCATTTTTGATCATTGAAGCTCAAACCCAGGTTTTGAATGTTCTACTTCTGCTACTACACCCTTATAATGTTCATATGATCCTAAATATACTCTTGTTAAAGTTTCATAACTCAATTCATGCTCATTTTCTGTTTTGATCCAAAACCGTACACCCGAAACCCTAATTTTGCGTTTTTCTTAAAACTAAATGTTATAATGGTTAAATATTGTTATAATCTATCCTAGCATTCTTAAATAATGTTAAAATAACCACTTTATTGATTAATGAAGGAATTTGAACTTAAAACCCGCGCGTTTACGTTTTGAAACCCTAATTTGACCCGTTTTGCTTCTTAGCTTAACGAATCGTTATTTTAAACTTGTGTTGCGTTAAAACTTCATATTTTAGTTTATTATAACTTATAAATGTCTATTGAAATGTTAAACTAAGCTTGCATGGCAATTTGGACATGTTTTGGTAATTATAATCCATGCAAGGGGTATATATCGTAACTTTCGGAAACTTATAACTAAAAGGACTAAAAATGTCATTTTATCAAAGTTATATCTATAGGGGTCTATTATGTCACTTTTCAAAGTCCAAGGTTTACTTGGTATATCTTTCAAAGTTGAAGGACCAAAGTCGTAAAAATGCAAACCCTAGGGGTCTACTTGCAATTTTCCAAACCCCAGGGTCTAAAATGTAACATTTTGAAAAAGTATAAAAACACATTCAAAACATTACCAGACATAACTTTAATTAACGCTTGACGTGCTTAACATTTCCAGATATTGATTAAAACGCTTAAAACCGATTATATCATATCACAATACTAGGGAGCTTCATATTAAGGAGTTTCATCTTGGTATTACGTTTTGACTGAGTTGTTGGGTTTACGATTTAAAGTGCCCTAGTCTCAAATGTTTACTGATGACTTCTGAATAAATCTATGATGGCCCGAAACGGTGATAAAATAAAATTCAAACTCTTCTTCAAACTCATAACTCTTAAAACCAAAAGTTCTAAAGTAAAATCTTCCTAAGACTTTTGACATATTCTACTCAGGTGTGTGACGTGCTGTTTACTATATTTTTACTATATCAACCTTCCATGGTTAAGATTGTGATATGGTTGTCAGCTTCATTTTCAGAATATTTATACATCTTACTATAGGTGAGTTCAGTAATTCATTTACATGTTTTTATTAAACCGCGAGGGGATACATGCTTAGTACAAACTCTTTTACATAATCGTTTATCTTATTAACAATGTAATTTACTTTCCAAAGACTTATACATCTTAAACCATGAATACAAGTGTCTTTATAAGTTATATGCTAATCTGATATACCATTATCATAATGTCTAAGTTACTTTTATGCCAAAAGTCCCTCATTATCATGGACCATTAATCACTTTCGGGTGAACGCAAATATTATGGATAGATCTATTGGGATTGACGAATCCTGTTTGTGTTAGCCGATGGTAACCAAAACACACTATATTTGAATTTCATAGTTATAAGCAATTACTACACCGAGGCGCCATTATCTATATTATATATATTTATTATTTTTATTATATATATATATATATATATATATATATATATATATATATATATATATATATATATATATCACATCATTTTGGGTATATATATACACTAGTCAGTTTGTATGCCATGAGCTTAGACCAAATATACTATACCAGACAAGACCAAACAGACCAAATAAGGTAATAACGGGGTAATACACTGTTACTATGATAATTGTATTCGTTGCAATTATTAATAATAACGGGTGTATAATAACAATATCATAATAATTGTGTTTAAACAATTATTACACTATGACTTGTATTCAAACTGTTTATCAAACCTATGAATTTCACTCAACCTTTGTGTTGACTTTTTAGCATGTTTATCTCAGGTAATTGAGCAAGTTGCGGCACGGAGTGGCATGGACTCAAAGATGGTTGAACTGTTATCATTCAAACATAATGTTTTAGATTTTGGGACCTGCATTTTGTAAAAACTCTGATTATAATGAATGATAACTAAATTTTTCCAACAACGTCTCTTTTAAAGTTGTTTTCTATGATTATGATTGTTGTATCCATGAAGTAATACCCCAGATTATCTTCCGCTGCTATATTGTAAAAATGGGGGTGTTACAGATTGGTATCAGCGCCATGGTTATAGAGAACAAGGTCAAAAACCTTAACTATAACCACATTTCTTTTTCAGCCATCAAAGTCCTCCGTACCACTACATTCCGAAATAAGTATGTAAATATACATATCTATTATACTATTACATAAATAACTTATGTTATTTACAAACTAGGTTGTTAATAGAACGATGTCTTCTCCCAACCACTTTACTTTTGATATTGAGGATGCTTTTTCCTCTATGAATATTCTTAACTATACTTCGGTCTCACCGGATTATTTTCCAGCTTCAGCGGGAAGAAGATCTTTTAACTCTTCGAAAAACTCTACAGATAATATGACCCAACTGATATTCTTATCTTTCTACAATAATACTTATTTGAAGGACGTACAAGCAATTTATGCTAAGGAATCACCTATTTCATCACTAGATCCTATTACTCCACCAACTATTTTGACTTTATCTCCAATATTACCACCATCACTACTATTTAATCCTCGATATTCCTGAAGAAACATTACCACCTAAGAAGCAAATCTATTCCTCATATTCTTCCTCAACTACGTTATTTAATTCATCTCGGAATCAAACTTGTAATTTGGTATCACCGTTTTCTTTAGTTTATACTTCTATCCCTCCTCAAATATTTTGAAATAGGAATTGTTCAGATAAGATGTATCTGAATCATCTGGAGAAACAAGTCAAAGATAATCTTGAATTATTTAGATGAAATCTATCTTAACTAGCATTGAGTGATGATGAAGGAAGTTATAACATGTAACATAACTGAGACTGAACTTAAGGAAAATCCGTCTTTAGATTGTCAAATTCAAAGAAGCGGTTAGGGCAAATGGCTTAGATTGACTTTGCTCACTACATAATTTCCAATCTTGAATGAATCATTGAGAAAATCCAAGCTCGTCACCAAACAGATCAGGAGGATCTTTTAAGATGTCATCTACCGGCTCAGAATCAACAAACTCTTAGAATAGTTATAGCTTTATCCTAGCTATGTGATGTGTGGTATGAATAAAAACGCTTGTCAAATCTTGACTATGTACAGTAAGAAGGCAAGTTATTTATAAAGGCAATCCCGTTTCGTATCTTATTGTTTCCAAACTTATCACTCTTTCATCATCATTTCCACCAATTGCATCATTATCTCCGTCTTCATGAATCATACCATAACCCCTAAGTGCTTAAAATTCAAAAATAAGCATTTCTCTTTAAGCATTTTAAGCATCACATTCTCTTTTATAACTTAGGATATCATTCTTATTACGCGTTATCTTATGTTGATAGAATGCCTCCCAAAAGGACGTCAACATCCGAAACACCAGTCATAACTTTGGATGCCATCCGACAACTGATTAATGATGGCATCTCCTCAGCTCTGAAAGCACAAGCTGCTGCCATGGCAACTTCTGACAATTCCAATAGGAACACTGAACCCAGAGAAATTCCTATAGCAAAAAGAGGAAACTACAAAGAATTCATAAACTGTCAACCTTTCTACTTCAATGGCACAGAAGGAGCTGTTGACCTCATTCGCTGGTTTGAACGTACTGAGTCAGTGTTTTCTCGTAGCAAGTGTGCCGAGGAAGACAGAGTAACATTTGCTACTGGTACTTTAACTGATGATGCCTTGTCCTGGTGGAATGCACATGCCCAGCCTATGGGAATAGAGCAAGCTAATCAAATCACCTGGACTGAGTTAAAAAGGCTTCTGACAAACAAGTATTGTCCTCGAACTGAGATCAAGAAAATGGAAGATGAATTTTATGGTCTAACTGTAAATGGAAGTGATCTCAAGACTTATATTAGAAGATTCCAAGAATTAACAATCTTATGTCCAAACATGGTGCCGAATTCTGAGAAACTTATGGAAGCTTTCATCGGGGGACTACCGCAAAGCATTGAAGGAAACGTTACTGCCTCGAAGCCTTAAACTTTGGAGGAAGCCATCAACATATCCCAGAGGTTAATGGATCAGATAATAAAGCATGATTCCGTGCAAGAAACCAATGATCACAAACGAAAGCTTGAGGATAAAGGGAACATCGTCAACAACAACAACTATCAGAATAACTACAATGATAACAACCATAACAATGATTACCACCGACAGCAGAATAGAAGACAAGAAACCTTCAAGATTTATACTGCCACCAACGGATATACTAGAAACCGTCCTTTGTGTGAAAGATGCACCCTACATCACATAGGTCCTTGTACTGTCAAGTGCCGGACTTGCAACAGAGTAGGTCATCTGACCAAGAACTGCAGAAACAAAACCACTAGAAACAATCTACAAATGGTATCCGTAACTTGTAATGCCTGTGGAAAGAAAGGACATTATGCGAATCAGTGCTCAAAAGCAAATAACAGGGCCACAGGAAAGCATACTTAGAGATGAGCTTGCTTTTGTTCACTTTAGGATTTTTACCCTAGAAACAACTCTCGAGGATATTCAACTCTCATCAGAATCTTCTTCAATCTAAAAGACCCAATATCAATACGCGTCGTTGATACTTTTATTATTATACAGATATTAGCATAAGTATCAACTCTTTCTCATATGTAAAGTTCATATGTAAAGTTATCCATGAATTAATAAAGTGATAATTCCGTTATATCTTATCATCTGGTGGTATCAAAACTCATCAATTCTATCATGTTCAACTCTGAATACTCTCCTCATACCTTTGAAACATAAATAATCATCCTTGATTATATGGGCATCAGTACCATCAACATCTCAATATTATCTAACAATTCATGATCATATCATTTTCTACACATTACCATATTATGTTTTTATGCTTAGGTAAGACGATTTATGATTATCTTATTAAAATGAATTAGGTCACTTCTTCATTTTAATAAGGAAATTATAAATCTCCAAAGTATGAATTTATAAATTCTCAGTTACAAGAAGTTGGACGCTTCTTTTTGTAAGTGACAAATTATAAATAAGTAGGCTTAAGTATATAACATACGTACAAACAAGTATCTTTCAATCCGTTTGTACAAACAATTCCTTAATCATTATCATTATTACCTTCATCATCTGTTCATTTCAAACATCTGTATCTTACATAATTAGCAACTCTCTTACAAATTCATAATCATTCCTTGACATCACTCATGATCTCCGTATTCTAAAATTCTCTATAACATAATAACAAGGAAACATACAAGAATATATACAATGTCAAATGATTTCAATACCATTAGGTATGAAAATTTTGACAAAGACTTATGCTAATATTCTTATTCGATGTTGACTTTTAAAGGTTAATGAATAGCGTAGCAGAAGCATGGTAGGCCCATAACCCACAGGTTCCGTAAATCGAAAGTTTTAATCCGGTTCTATCAGGATATGAAAGAAATTCTATTGGATTGGTTCATCAAGATGTACTGTGATTATTGAAAATAAGTAGACGGATCTGTGACAAGGAGGTCAATTATATTATGGTACGCAAACATAATTATTAAATGCATCACAAAAGTGACTTGTGACCTTGTTTAGACTTACATAAGATCAAAATTCATGCCTAGTACCTACATCTATATCACTATAACTTTCAATTAAATCTCGGGACGAGATTTCTGTAAGGGGTGGAGACTATAACAATCCCAATAATTTTTCCACTCCAACTATTCTTTTCTATGATCACATTTATTCGGGGGAAAATTTTTCGCTTTATTAAATTACTTGCATTGTCAATATCTTTGTATGTCATGTATTCATACATAACTAAAGTAGACGAGCTCACGCAACCTATCTATGGCAATCCTGTCTTCATATATGTCAAGCAAATATCATAAAATGTTAAGTCAATATCTTAATATCATTATTACAAAGTACATTATTCTTATAATGTACCATTCGCAACATTATATCAAAACAGGCTTTAAAACCGGTTACGTATTTCCTCTAAACCCTAAATCATGAAAGATTAAATTCTAAGTGAATGACTCAAACTACTTATCATATGTACAAGTAATCTTAAAATCTCATTTGAAATATAACTCCTCAGTCAAAGTACTATGTCCTTAAATGCACATTGTACAATTCCTATTAAGATATGGATCTCTAAAATAGCCGTTTTACCTCCGTTTTCATTCCGTTTCTTCACCACCACTCTTTGCTTTGATGCAAGTACTACACTCATATGTACTATGTGTAAACCTAATTATTTCTATTCATAAGCTTTCATTTACTCAATTTTTTTATACTCAAAACCCTATTTCAAAAGTCAGAAACCATTATCCGAGCAAAATAGTTAAAACATGACCGTTTCTTGGTTTTTATACATAATAACCCCAAACCAAACACTCAAATAAGTTGTTAATACTTAAATTACACTTTAACATTCATTTCATATCATCATTTCATCATTTCAACAACAAAAATCATTAATTACAAACCCAGAAACCCTATCTTAGTTTTAACCCGAAAACTATAACTAGGCCATAGCTTTAGAAGCGGATCAGTATATAAAACATATGGATCTTGAGACTATCAATAGGATTGGATATTAAGTGAGAACAATAGGTTGTTGCCCTATGTATTGGATCATTTTTCGGTTGAACTCAACCCGATTCGACATCGGATGAATTAGTTACAGCGATATGGCAAGGTCGAGATTCTGCCACACTATAGTAAATGGTATTTATCTCTAAATTTTTCTATAGTAAGCTCAAATATGTGAAACTAATGTTGTAGGAGGAACTCAAATTCTAACACAATGTTCGGTGGTTTGAGCTTCAACGGAATTACAGTTTGTAAATGGCAACCATTTTACCAAGACTGATGTTGGCTGTCCAAAAACAACCATGTATAAATCAAACCAAACAACCCTAGAACGTCTAGAATCACCTCACGTTGCATTATAGGCACTTCCATTACTCATCCTAGCCTCTCCACATACCCCATGTGTCTAACCTGGTGATCAGAGTTTCTTGACCTTCTAAGTGTTGCTAACAATATAAATTGGAGCACTATAATTCATTCTAACTCATCCCCATTCTTCTTTCCTATAACCCATTGAGCAAAATTCTTGCCTACATATGATATAGGATCATATAATAAGATCAAGCTAGCGAAAGCTTTGAAGATTGAAGGCCCGGGAACATGATACAAGCGTACGCGTGGAAATAATACCCGTAACGATCCCATTTCCACCATTTTTTCTCCTTGAAGCTCAAACCATGGTTTTTAAGGTCTACTTCTGCTACTACACCATTTTAATGACTAATATGATATAAACTTATACTTTGTTAAAGTTTCATAACTCATTCATGCTCATTTTCCATTTTGATCCAAAAACGTTACACCTGAAAACCTATTTTCGCGTTCACTTCTTAAAACTAATTGTGTACTATGATTTAATATTGTTATAATCTATCCCTAGCATGATTAACTATGTTAAATAAGCCACTTTATTGATTAATGAAGGAATTTGGAACTAAAAACTCGTGAGTTTGTTTTGAAACCCTTAATTTGACGTTTTGTTCCTAGCTAACGAATCGTTTTTTAACTTGCGGTTACGTCTAAAACTTTTCTTATTTTTAGTTTATTTATAACTTATAAATATCTTTGAAATGTTAAATAAGCTTGCTGGCATTTTGGACATGTTTTGTAATTATTATCCAGCAGGGGTATATATGTATCTTCTGAAACTTATAACTAAAGGGGCTGCAAAAAATGATAGTCATTTTATCAAAGTTATAACTATAAGGGTCTATTATGTCACTTTCCAAAGTACAAGGTTTACTTGGTACATCTTTTAAACTTGAAGGACCAAACTCGTAAAAGTGCAAACCCCAAGGGTATTATTCTTTGCACTTTTCAAAACTCAAGGGTCTAAAATGTAAACATTTTGAAAAGTATAAAATTATGTTTAAATCCTTTCATACAAGCTTTAATTAACACTTCTCGTGCTTGACATTTACAGATATGGATTAAAATGTTTAAAAACGATTATATCATAATCAAATACTAGGGAGCTTCATATTAAGGTGATTTCATCTTGGTTCTACGGTTTGACTGAGTTGTGGGTTTACACAATTTAAAGTGCCACTTGCTCCTCAAAAGTTTACTGAATGACTTCTGGGAATTATGTATGGACCGCATCAGTGATACATAATTCCAAATCTCTTCATCAACACATTCTTAACTCTTAAAACCTAAAGTTCTAGAGTCAATCTTCCTAAGACTCAACATTTTTACTCAAGTGGGACGTGGCTGTTTTACTTATTTTTTTTTTTTTTTTTTTTTTCATTTGCCTATTCACCTTCCCTGTTAAGATTGTGATAAGGTCGTGAGCTTTCATTTCAGAATATTTATTACATCTACCTATCAGGTGAGTTCATAGCCTCGCTTTTCAATCTCTTTAATGTTTTCAAAAACCCGTGAGGGGGATACATGCTTGTTACAAACTCTTTTACATACTCGTTTATCTTATAACAATGTGATTACTTTTCAAAGACTTAGTGAGTTCATAGCCTCGCCTTTCAATCTTTTGAATGTTTTATAAACCCGCGAAGGGGATACATGCTTGGTTACAAACTCTTTTATATACTTCGTTTATATCGATAACAATGGTGGTTTACTTTAAAGGCTTATTGATTCATAACCCTATATTTCAAATCTTTGAATACTTAGATACTGTGATACTTGATATAAACCATGAATGCAAAGTGTTTTCTAAATGTATGCTATCCAGATTATAATATTGCCTAAGTAGATTTCCTGTGCCGTTATTTTCATATCATGAATCATTAATACTGCATTGCGAGACTACTCCAGTTTGAACCACGAGAATATTGTGAATAGATCTAGTGGGTGTTGATCGGCTTCCATTGTATACCTGTGCCTTGGATCGCCAACGCACTTTATTTGTCCTCATAGGTAACCTTGGAAGTTACCTTTTGACGGGACATCATGTCCCTACCAATATCACTACGGTTGATTTCCAGTTAATTTATTGATGTCATGAGCTTAGATCGCAATAAATAATGGTCCCACATGATGATTGTCCCTGCAATACAGTATTTCCTACTTATAACTTCTTATTCAACTTTACATTTCAAACCTTATGAATTTCACTCAAACCTTTGTGTTGACCTTTTTATGAATGTTTATCTTAGTAACTTGAAGCAACTTATAACATGGTGTGGCTATGGGCCATGAAGATGGCTTAAAACTTGTACTTTCACATTTTATGTTTCTAGATTTTTGGACCATGCCTTTGTAACACTATGATTGAAAATGAATGATAACATATCTTTTGAATAAACGTCTCTTTTGGGTCATTTTCTATGATTATGATTGTTGTATCCATGAAGTAATATTATAAAAATGGGGGTGTTACAGTTTACTTAAATCATGGGATAACACACAAGCTATATTAGATGATGACTTTCAATTGGCTCAACAAATGCAAACAGAAGAACAAAGGACAGGTTGAGTATGAAAGAAAGCAAAATTGATTTGTCAGAACTATTGGGAGAAGAGAAAGATAACATTTGCAGCATTAAGAGCTCAAAGAAAGGAGCAAGCCACCAACTAAGCATAAAAGAGAAATACAATGTTACCTATTTGAAGAAACACTGGTCTGGATACATACACAATTCAAACTGGTATAGAGCATAGTTATGATGAGATCTAGGAGATGTTTGATTAAAGAGATGAAAAAGGTAAAACATTTATGTAAGACTGAATACAAGTTGGTGAAAGCAGTGAGAAAAGAACAAAAGGAAGTGCTAAAAGAGCAGGGGATGAGCTTGAATCTGATAACTCAAAGAAGTAGAAGATAGATGAGCATGTAGAAGTTGGAAAAGATGATGATCAAGAGGAGACGGAGATGAAAAAGCATATTAAGATAGTTAAAAATAATGAGGTAGCAATTGATGCTATACCTCTAGCCACCAAACCTCCAGTGATTGTTAAATACAAGATTGTCAAAGAAGGAAAGTTTGTATACTTTCAATTGCTAAGTGTTGATGGAAGTTCAAAAAGATACTTATCAATGATCAAGATGCTCCAGAATATTGATAGAGAAGACTTGGAGACCCTCTGGAAGTTGGTTAAAGCTAAACATGGGAATACAAGGCCAGAGGATGAATATGTAAGAGTATTATGGGGTGATACGAAGGTAATGTTTGAACCTAACATAAAAAGTGAAGTATTGAGAAATCTATAGGGATACAAAGTGACTAATTGGAAGCTGTTTGATACATGTGGAGTGCACTTTGTAAGGTTTAAAAATCTATATATCTTTATGTTGGTTAAGAAAAGATATCCCCTTACACCAATAACAATCTCAAACATGCTGAACAAAAAGCTTCAAGCTGATCATTGGAATGAGATGTGCTATCAACTACTCAAGCTCATGGCAAAGTAGGAAAATGGTCAATGAAGTATTTGAATACAACCTCCTGATAGTGATGAAGACTTTTAATAAAGAAACTTGAAGATTCAGAAGATGAACATCAAGTTTATGGGAGGATTGTTGGGATTAAAAGACTTCAAGATGATTCTTAGAGTTACTACTGCTCAGGTATATATTAGTGTTGTCAAGCATAACTTAGTGCTGCTGGTAATACTAATGAAAAATTATGCTAAGTAGTTAGTAATTGTATGTGTAAAAGTTATATACTAGTTAATACTGTTAGTATATATTAGTACTGTTAGCATAAAGTTACTGTTGCTAATAGAAGTTAAGACTGCTCAGAGATGAAGACTGAAAGTATACTAAGTAGTTAGTACTGCTAGTACTAAAGTTAGTACTGCTAGTGTATGTTAATACAGCTAGAGTAAACTTCTAAGTGATTAATACTGCTTGTGCTCAGTTACAACTGCTGAGTAATTACTACTGCTAGAAGGAATATGCTGACAGAGATGAGTTCAAAGATTGATTAGTGTTAGGAATTTTGTATAACAGACTTAATTCTGTTAGTATTGTAGTTAGTTCTGCTAGTATCATAGTTAGTACTGGTAGAAGGTTTATCATAGTTAGTACTGGTAGTGTTAAAAAGTTAATACTGTTTATGTAATAGTTAAGTCTGCTTACGCAGAAATTAGTTAGAGTTAAAGATCATGCATAAGATATCTTATGAATGGATCTGCATTATTTTATACGCGTTTTGTAAAGCGCATGAGGGTTTCCTTTGTCTATATAGGAAGCCTAGGCCATAGTTAATAGTTATAGTTCTACACAGTTAATAGAGGGATCGTTTAGTAATCATAGTTGTAATCTGTAACCCAGGCGATTCAAAGTTTAATATAAAGTTCTTTTGTGGTATTTTTTTTTGTTTCTCTTAGCATTATTGTTTAGGATTTCGCATTAATCAATAGTGTTCATTCTGTTGTTTCAATATTGTTGCTTTAGAATTATCTGATGGAGACAAAAATCTTTGCAAGCTGAAGGTTTAGATCTCATTAGTAATCGATACAAACAAGTGGTATCAGAGAGCTTGTGTGGAAACTCTTTTGATTAGAGAATCAACTGTAAGATGGCAGAACAAGGACATTTCTTACACCCACAATCATTTGCAATGATGATCCTATCATTCAGGAAGGAGAGTATGATATATGGAGCATGTGAAATGTGCCATTTATCTTGTCATACGACATAATCTATGGGATGTTATTGTCAATGAAAAAAAAAAAAATTTTTTGGGGGAATAAAAAGGGGGAAAACTATAAAAGACTAAATAAAAAAAAATAAGGGGCCCCCTGCACCAACAACTGGAGAAACTTTTGCTCCTCCTGCTCCTAAGACTGCCAAACAACTGGCTGCTATAAGGAATTAGGAAAGAGTTAAAAGCATCTTGCTTTTAGCAATACCTGATGAATACCTCCTCAAGTTTCACAATGTTGCTGATGCTAAATCATCTTGGGAGGGTTACATTAAATCAAGATTGGTGGTAATGTAGAATCTAAGAAGATGCAGAAAAAAATGTTCTAAAACATAAATTTGAAAAATTTTTCTACTGCATCCAAATGAAGTTGGACAAAGCTTATGGATAGATTACAGAAACTGATAAGTCAATTGGGAGGTTCATGATGCTCCATTTCAAAGGAAGGACTTCAACAAGAAGTTCCTTAGATGCCTTCTTCTTCATGGAATCAGATTGCCTCATCATGAGGAACAAGTGGGACATTGATGAGATTGATATTGGATACTTTACAACAATCTTTAGGGTGTATGAAGATGAATTTGAAAAGGTTCTTCAGGTTCCAACTCTGCTTCTCAGAATTTGGCTTTTCTCTCCTTTCTTGAATAATACTGGCCAGTATAATGGCAGTTAGTACTGCAGTGGAATTTTGGGGTTAGTATTGCTACGGTGGTATAATCAAGTTCCATCTATCCATGTGCTCATGATATAGCTTACTCCTTCCTATGCACAACCAACAACCAGATCCTCAACTTGAGGACATGGTGGATTTTTAGTAGATGCGATGGAGATGACTTAGAGGAATTGGATCTTCGAGGCACGGTGGCTATGTTGACTGTCAGAGGAAAGAAGTTCATTCAGAGGAAAGGAAGGAATATGGAATATCATAGAAAAATGGACATGTTCTTTGATAAGTCAAAGTTGAGTGTTACAATGTCACAGAAAAAGGGGCATTTTGCTAAAGATGTGATCTGGAAGGATTCAAAGAATGAAGATATCTATGGTGACAATGCAAGGAACAATGTACAACAGAATGATTCTTTTCACAAGCATGGTGGCTAAAGATTGGGATAGAGGCTAGGACTGGTGCAAGATTTTGTAGTAGAACCATGTCAACTATGCTTTGTGGCCTTCCTTCTTCATGTCATCAAGTTCTTTCTTTCTTTTATTTTGATCAGTGAGGTACAAAATGTTCTAAATGTCTTGAATCATTTAAATGTCTTCAAAAGAAAATATGATACTGTGAAAGAGAAAAGTTAACAAAGAAAATAGAGATCAGGGGTTATGAGATAGCATTAGAGTCATTAGACATCACTAGATTATTGGACATCGAAAAAAAAGAGTTAGCTTTGGGGTGGAGAAATATATGAATTTCATAATTATGAGCTTAATTGTAGGGTAATAAAGATTAACAACTTAAATCTGGAAGTAGAGTAAGGTTGTTAAAAAGAAGAGATAAAGTAAGATTGCTAAATGGGAGTATCGACCAAGAATTTGAGGAAATCTTAAATTCAAATGAGTGCTAGAGATAAAACTGGTTTAGGTTATAGCACACAATTGAATGAATTAAGTAGCAATCATGAAACTGATAGTGAGAATAGTTTGAGTATTTTTGATGTTAGATCAAGTGATGATGAGCATATACCAGAAAATGATAGATTTTTAAAGAATGGGTATAAAGCTGTTCCCCCTCCCATTACAGGGAACTTCTTAACCCCAAGAGCTGATATATCTTTTGATGGGTTAGATGAATATGCCATAAGGAATAAAATCATTGAGTCAAAAACTGAGCTTTATTAATAAAACAGAGAATGGCTGTAGTAAAACAAATGATGTCAAAATACTAAAAAAACCTAAGTCAGGCCCCATAACAGAGAACTTCTTAACCCCAAGAGCTGACATATCATTTGCAGGGTTAAATGAATATGCCATTAGGAATAAAATAATTGAGTCACAAACAACTGAGCTTAATACTAAAACAAGTGAGACTATAGGTCAAACAAATGCTGAAAAGCCTAAGTCAGCCAGTGAGTCATTTGTGTCTAATCCTAAGATTGATAGAGATAGAGTTATCATTCAGGATTAGAACTCAGATGATGAGGAAGAAGAGTATGAAGTGCAAACAGTTAGACCTGAGACTCAAACAGTTAAGACTAGAGATGATAAAAGTGGTCAAAATTCTAAGAAACAAGGAATTGGTTTTAGGAAAGTAAAAGCTTGTTTTATTTGTAAAAGTACTGACCATTTGATCAAAGACTGTAATTTTCATGACAAAAGGACTCAAGAGCCTAAGCTAAAAAATGTGGTTACTATTGGTCAAAGGGAGGGCAAACCAGTATGAGATAATACTAAAAGGGTTAATCATCAAAACTTTTCAAAATACCCACATTTAAGTAAGACTTTTGTCCCATCAGGAGTACTAACAAGAACAGGTTTGCATAGGCCAAGTGTTAGTACTGCTAGGCCTGTTAGTACTGCTAGGCCAAGTGTTAGTACTGCTAGGCCTGTTTATACTGCTAAGCCAAGTGTTAGTACTGTTAGGCCTGTTAGTACTGCTAGGCCAAGTGTTAGTACTACTAGGCATGTTTGTACTACTAAGTTAAGTGTTAGTACTGCTAGGCCTGTTAGTACTGCTAGGCCAAGTGTTAGTACTGCTAGGCATGTTTGTACTGCTAAGCTAAGTGTTAGTACTGATAGGCCTGTTTATGCTACCATACCTATTTACCCAAGAATAGACAATGTAAGACCAAGAGGCTCATGTTCACCTATCAAGAGGTCTTACTATACAAAACCAGCTTTTAAACCCAAAGACTTAAAACAAGATGTTAAAACTTTTGGGGTTCAAAATATGACTATTGCTAGGACAAGAGCAGTAGTTAATACTGGTAAGGGTAAGCTGGATACTGACCTTAAAAAGTCAAGATGGGTTTGGAGGCCTAAGGGAAATTACATGGATCATGTGTCCAAAAACAGTGGATCATTCATGCTCAAGAAGGTTGAGTATGTTGACCCAAAAGGGATTTCCAAGTCTGTAACGGCTTGGGTCCCTAAGAGATACTAATTCTCTTACCTTTTGTGCAGGGCAAAAGGACCAAAATGGTCATCAGTTCACCAAGTCTGTAGCTATATTTGAGGGGGGGTTATATGTACATTAGAGGGTAAATATGATGAATACTTGGTTAATACTGCTGAGCTTAGTTGATACTGTGAGTTACAACTTTGTACT
>BQNB010094135.1:0-24074 GCA_026074375.1 Tanacetum coccineum | reverse complement strand
AGTATAGAGGGATAACTAAAACTCTCTTAAATAAAGCAAATACACATGCTTTAACATTTTTCTTAATTATTTTACTTCTAAGTATACAAAAATCATTTGAGATAGAGTGGCAGAGATGGTTTTAGGCGACGAGTAACGTGCGTTGTTAAATTTTATACATAATTAATGTAATGTTTTATTTTTAATTTCACTAAATGTTTTTATATGTTGTTTGATACAGGTTAAGAATTTTTGCTAAAGTTGAAGTATCGCATGTTACAACCGTTTGCAATTACATTTTGATCTTTTCACGTTCTTATTTGAACGTTACACGAAACACTTGCCACAATATCGCATATCATTAATTATCTACCGCGCTAGGAATTTCCGCCGCTATGCTCGGGTACTCGTCTAGTAGACTATAATCCGTGAAAGGAAGTTGAAGTTCCTGTCGCCAGGTACCATGGAAACAGGCTACGAAGATGGTCATGTGCCAACAGCAGTTTACAGCATGACCTAAAAAGCTGGTCTTCCATACTAACATCAGTCTCATGTGCTTACTTGGGAAGAAATAGCCAACACGTTCGATGCCTTGGAACATGATAACTTAATTAGTAACGGATACGCGCCGCAGCGAAGCGCGGGTATCAAAACCTAGTTACTAAAAAAATACATAATTTACATTATTATTTATAAACTTTATAATGTTTTTAATCAATTCTACTTTTCTTTCTACGGACTATATAAATTCTTTCATTTGCATATATGAAGTTTCCTAACCATTGTTGCAATTCTGAAAATTTCACCACTAAAATATTTATAATCATTAAAACTGTAAAAACATATCAAAATGATAATACATGCGAAATGTCTAGAGCATTCAGTAACTCAAATTAAAGTCATTACGAATCATATGGATGTAACTTTTAAAACAAAGATTGGTGCAAATTAAATAAACGTCCTTCATATGCTTGTCTCCAAATGGTATAATGAAACCATTATATGCCTGAACCTTGTGCGATGAACCACACTCATTTCATAGAAAATTGATGAAACCATTATATGCTTGTTGGTTTGATGAATAGGTATCAGGAATTGAACCTTGTCCTGCAGTGTTTTGGGGACTAGAACCATTCATCATTGTGGAACCTCTCACAGATTGATTGGTCACGAGATTCGCTTCTGTGTGGCATCCATTGAGTGACAAAGTAAGATCACAAATCTTGCTACTCCTATCTTCATCTGTTGATGGCATACGTCCATGCTTTATTGTATTTTCTCTTTCACGACTCCTTGATGGAACAAACACTTGTCGATTTTCTTTAACTTCCCATCTTCCACCACGACATCTCTGGCACAAGACAAAATTATTTCGTTAACAATTAGCGAAGATAAAACTAATAATATACTTGAAGAAAATGATATGCAACTGTTTTTTTATACCAGTTGACAGTAATTAAGTGTGAGACTTCAGGATAGCTAAGTTATAAAATAGCAATTATATATATTTAAAGGAAGGTTATAAATTGTGCCAAGACCAGTCAAATAACTTCCAAAATATGTATGAAATTATCTTATTTTAGACTCAGTAAGTTGATTATCGGCCCGCCTGGATTTTTCATTATCAAAACTTATTTCTAACAGATTAACATTTTTGATAAAATCTAACCTGAAGATGACTAGCAACCTGCATTCTTGTAAGACCAGGGACATTCATAAGCTTAAGAATCTCCATGGGATAGCATCCTGATATAAAAATACAATGATTTTAGTGACAGACAAATGAGTAGAGTAACTACTGGAAATACAAATATTAAAAGATGATATTTATACTTCCTTCCCCAAGCTGCCTAGTCGCACTAATGAATTTGGTATGAAGTTCCCTGGTCCACGCGATGTGATTCTTCTTCAAAATGTCACAAACATCATTATCCTCAGAGAATTCATAACTTGTGATATCATCCTTCTTTGGGTAGCCTCTTTCCTTCCTTTTACTCTCACAACTTCTACTCTCCTGTAAATCAGTTCCAACTCGTTTGGCAACAGACGTAGTCTTGTTTTTACATTTTTCATGCTTAGGCATTTTCTCTCTGATGACATCTTGATGTATAAGCCTGATTACATCGATGGTAAGTGGCTTTTTCAGGACAAGAAATGCCCCACTCTTGAATGCTTCAACTAGGAAGTCGTCATCACCTTCCTCGGACATCACTTGAATATAGATCAAGTTAGACATTAAATGAATATGTTTTTTTAAACGACAATTGCATCAAAAGTTGTAGTATTAATTTGAGAGCAGTGCTACTAAAAACTCACCTATCGATAGTAATTCCTTGATATTTGGTGATCTTAGAAATGTATGAATATCCACGTTAGTAATCTCCCTATCTACGATCAAGAGGTCATATTCATTCTCCTTCTCAGACAGCAATTTTAAAGCCGCATAAGCGTTGTGAATGCAAGTAACTAACAAGAGCAACATACAGGAAGATATTATATAGGTTAAATATACCAAAATATGCATAAACAAACCTACTGCATTGGTAGGAGCTTTTCAAGCCAAATATGTTTAAAGAAGATATTACTTTGATTCATATTTTTTTACAAGTAAAACAAATCACTTATGAATTGCAATAAAAATCAAAAGTTTGTCCTTAATTTAATCAAAACAGATAAATTTAATTTTTTTCTAAGAATTATATGTAGATTTTTTTTACAGTGTAAAATAGCATTACATTCCTATTGATCAATGAGATCTGCAATTAAATTCAAAACTTTTGAACAAGAATCGATCTTTTACAAAGTTACGTGTAAAATTATCATGTTTCATAATCTTTGATAAGTTTCAAAACTGAACAGATTCCCTGAACCAAATAGTCTTCTAAAAGCAGCCGTTATTTTTATTATTTAATACCAAGAACCACGTATACATGATTATAAGGAAATCCACTATAGTAGTTTATGAAAAAAGTTTATAAAATGATGAAGAGGTCTAAGAGCATGTAAATCATACTGAAGATAGGTTTAAGAGTAGGTTTAAAATGAATAGGTCTAGAATATTAAACCTTATCATAATTTAATGCATTTCTATTATGTATCATGTTTATAAAGCTTTATAAGGTTTATACATAATGAACATAGGTTCATAAAACAAAAAATTTATAAATTAATGTTATAATAAAACTATAAACCTTTACAAAGGTTTAACATAGTGGATGCTCTAAATATTGAAAATGATGCATAACTTTAAACTACTTTTAATACCAAAAACCCGTCCCAACCTGTGATTTTTAAGCAATATGAAAAACAACGCGTACGCATGAATTTATAATGCAACAAACTATGATATGTATTCATTGTCTTCCTCTTTGAAGATTATGTCAGAATAACTCAATTCATTGTCTTCCTCTTTGAAGAAGCAGAAACTTTAACGTAAATTAATCTTAATACCAAACCCCCATGTATGCACAGGGTTTTATAACTATAGTAAATATGTAAATCTTAACTTCTGGATTAAAGTAGACAACTATTACAATCTAAAAATAGTATATCACCGTAAAAAGAGTTCGTGTGTGGACTAATAAATTTAGAGTGGGACGTGATTTATTAAGGTGAAACACTAAATTGAAAATTATTTGGAGGTTCGCATGAAGGAAATATTGTTGAACTAGACCATCCTGGAAGAGGTTATGACATTCATCTAATCAACTTTAGCATTTAATTTTGAGCAAAGCAAATGCCGTTTACTATCCATAATATAACACTGCATATAGTAAATTAAAATGAAAATAATGCTTCAATATGAAATACTTTCAATAAACCTCAAGTTTTTAGAAAAAACGTTATGGCGGTTCTTACCTTGATATGAATGAGAATGTAGTAAGCTAGCAATGGCATACACGTCGTCCTTCTTTTCGCCAACAGCCAAAACTTTGAAAGAACGTTCTTGTAATGTTTTATAGGATCGTTCATTTAAAACTCCATAGCTATCTGTCCTTCGAGAGTTTTGGGAATAGCTTTGGCTATCAGACATCTTTTAACACAGGTACAGAAGACACAGAGAGAAAAATACAAGGAGGTGAGAAAACTAGGATATTCCAAATATAGAAGGGAGTTGAGGTGGGATGAAATGTAATATATGATCACATCACTAGTACAATGGTACACAAATCTTTTATACATCAGCCAAATATATTTAGAAAATTAAATGCTTTGGTCAAATGTAAGACCAATCTGTTAATAAATATGCTAAGAATTCCTTAGTCAAATGATTATTTTTGCTCAGACAATAATATCTCCTTATGTGAATGAGAAAAGTGAATCATATTCTGAGATATAATTACAATTGTATCTATTATATGATTACAGTTGTATTATCTCAGATATTATTGTAATTTACAGTATCTCCTTATGTGAATAAGAAAAGTGAATCATATTATGATAATTATTGATGGATTTATGATTTCCACCTAAAATATTGTTGGATGCAAGTTTCATAAAATGATAATAGTCAAACGAGGAAATAGAGTTTGTTGAGCGGTTTTCTGCGGGTCTTTTTAATAAACTCGTGCTCTTACACGAGTTAAAATGAGAAAATTCGACTAATCTCAGATTGAATTTAATTGTAATATTGAAATCTCTAAGGCACAAAATTATAATATTAAAATGAAAAATGTATTGATGTAAAAAACCCTCCTACTTGCCCTAACAATTATGTATTTCTATTTACATTTTGACAAGTGTAATATACATACTTTCTCTCATCATATTTACCAATTAATTTTTAACTTTCATCAATCACATTTGTAAGTTTTCTTTATAGGTTCGTCAATTACAGATAATTTTTCTAAAATGAAAGCACGACTTGTAAGTACACATCAAACATATATAGTTGAAATATATTTATTAATTGTATTTATAGTTTGAATATCGTGCATATCCAATAAACCTGAATATTAAGGGGGTGATTGATATCATCTAACAAATCAGGTTGTTGCCTTGTTGAGACACAAGAGAGTGAGATACCTGAGGCAATGTTGTAAATAGCGTGAGATGTGACGTGACATTGCCAAGCCTCAAGCCTTAGAAGCTATGGCGAAGCTTATTAGAGGATAAATGTTAGTCAAAGTAATTACTATTAGTTGATAATGATACAACTATATTATTTCACCACTATTTATTGATACATATATACAGGCTTGAGCCCAAGATGATAATGATACAACTATGAATATTAAATGTACAACTAATGAATGACTGATCCTATAATCATTCCAAACATAAGAGTCAACTATGACTCACTAATATTATCAACTAATAGTAATTACTTTAACTAACATTTATCCTCTAATAAAGCTATGACGTTTTTAATGCGTGATATATAGCGGCACAAAATATTTATAGATTTATATATTTATATCATATTTCCTATATATAGCGAGTTTACAAAAAAGTGTTATACATAAGAAATAAAGTCACAAAACTAAATTATCTAATCTTCTCCATTTCTTAAATACTTGTAAATAAGCCCAAGTCTTAAATACTTGTAAATAAGCCTAAAGGCTTGTTTATTTTCCACTTAATGGGGAAAAAATGTGGGTCTAAACCCTTAGTCTCTCCTAATGGAGAGACCCACCAAAGCTAAAGTCTCCCATTTAAGAGGCTAGTTAAGACATTCCCTTCAAATCACTTAATTTGGCAAACACACCTTAAGTCCAGTAAATCTCATAAAAGCTACAAAAAAGGCGCCACGTCATGCGCTATATCATGCCTTATTGCACGACAAGCCTTACGACGACACCTTAGTCTATTTCGTAACGTGGAGGTCACGTCTCTGAAAGAAGATAGAAAACCCCGTAGGTTATGATATATTATTTCACCACTATTTATAGATACAAATATACAGGCTTGAGCCCAAGATGATAATGATACAGCTATGAATATTAAATGTACAACTAATGAATGACTAATCCTATAATCATACCAAACATAAGAGTCAACTATGACTCACTAATATTATCAACTAATAGTAATTACTTTGACTAACATTTATCCTCTAATACTCCCCCGCAGTCCGAGCGGTGAAATCACGAAAGCTCGGACTGAAGATAAAAATAAAACATTAATGCTATAACTATTTTATTGATGAAGATCTAGCACCGGATAGAAAACAAAAAAATAAAGAGAGTCTTTGAAGTCTTCAAACGTGACATGCAGCAGATAAACTTTGTGATGATTGTGAGAAACTTGCTTCTTTTTTAAGATGATAGAAGCGGCTCATGACGGCCGACAGATGAAGAGATTTGACGGGGTGGAATAGATGCAGCGGCTCTTGACGGCCGACTAGGTTTTATGATCTAACCCGCTCTATTTTGAAAGAATAAAAAGAAAGGGATTGAGAGAGATTGTGAGGTATTTTTTTTGTTTTTTTTGTATGATATGGAGAGGATACTCGTTTGTTTATGGAGACAAACGTGAAAACTGGATGATGGAGAGGATATTCGTTTGTTTATGGTGACAAACGTGGAAATTGGATGATGGAGAGGATAGAAGCGGCTCATGACGGCCGACAGTTAGGTTTTGAGAATGAAGATAGAGATATTTGATTCTTTTTGGAGATGATAGAAGCGGCTCATGGTGGCCGACAACTATATTTTGAGAATGGTGATTTATAGGGTTTGACGGGGTGGTATTGAGGCAGCGGCTCATGGTGGCCGACTAGGTCCCGGATATAACCTGCTCATGATACCATGAAAGAAGATAGAAAACCCCGTGGGTTATGATATATTATTTCACCACTATTTATAGATACAAATATACAGGCTTGAGCCCAAGATGATAATGATACAGCTATGAATATTAAATGTACAACTAATGAATGACTAATCCTATAATCATACCAAACATATGAGTCAACTATGACTCACTAATATTATCAACTAATAGTAATTACTTTGACTAACATTTATCCTCTAATAGTCTCGCGCTATAGCTTCGTATGACGCGCCTTTTAGAACCCTGCCTGAGACCAAAGCTTCAAATGCTTTTAACATTTACAATTTATTTCAATTTTCTTTTTATATGATTAGAGAATATGTTGAAGCTGTTGAGCCATGATGTGTATATATGTGCCCATGCATATTGTGCAAAGTTATAAATAACGTGAAGCGTGGCGTAGCAGCATAGCAAAGCCTTAAGTTTTAGCGTGAGGCGTGACAATATGACGTTTTTAAGGCATGACTTAAGGCGGTAAAAAATATATATATATTATAGATTTATATTATATTTTATAATTATATGAGTGGTAAATATTATTAAATTCAAGCCCCAATCTAAAATATTAGTAAATTCAAGTCTAAATCTTAAATATTAGAAAATCCCCTAAACACTTCAAAAAAACTCGCAACGCCTTACGCATTTGCCCGCTCTTTCACGCTTCAATTCACGCCACGTCAAAAGTTGACGCCTTTGTCTATTTCGTAACGTAGACACCATGTCGCGCCTTTTAGAACCCTGATCTTGTGTGCAACTTTTTATTTCAATCATTGACTTTTAATATTCTTGAGGACAAATCGCACAAAAAGATATCACACTTAAATTGAATTTGAATTTTAAGTACCAAACTTTATTTTTTTGAGTTTAAGGTACTGAAGTTATTTTTTGTGCAAGGTAAGGTTTTTTCGACTTTTCAAAAGCGATTGTCGGGCATATAGTTAGCCGAAATGACTTTTAAATGCTCAATTATAACAAGAGTAAATTACACTGTTCGTCCCAATGGTTTAGGCCAAATCCCTAATCTCGTCCTTATTTTTTTTTGCATGAATCGTTCCTATATCCTAATCCTATAATCATACCAAACATAAGAGTCAACTATGACTCACTAATATTATCAACTAATAGTAATTTCTCTTTGAACTAATCATTATCCTCGTAATAACAAATTGCGATCTAGAGTTTCCGTCGATCGAACTTCACGAGTTTGTTGCATAATTATCAAAAAGTGGTTATCAAAAGCGCACATGTTAGTCGTGGTCTCCGAATTATCCGTGTCAGACTCTTGTTGATACTAAATCTAAGCTTGGTCTTGATGGTGATCCTGTTATTGATTCTACTTTATATCACACTCTCGCTGGTGCTCTTCAACATCTTACTTTTACGCGACCAGATTGATCTTATGTTGTTTAACAAGTTTGTCTATATATGCATGATCCTCGTGAGCCGCACTTTAATGCTTTAAAATGCATTCTACGCTATGTTCGTGGTACTGTTGATTATGGTCTTCAACTTCATATCTCTTAGACTGCTCAGCTTACTACATATATTGATGCTTATTGGCGTGTTTCATGTTAGCTCGAAGCTCTTACATCAGGTTATTGTGTTTTTTCTTTGTGATAAATCTTTTGTAATGGTCTACTAAGCGACAGGTTAATTTGTTGCGATCTGCACGGAGTCGAAATCTCATGGCTTGCATTGTTGGTTGTAAGAACTACATGGATCGTATATTTGTTAGCGATGAGTTGCATACTTCATTATTCAGCTACTATTGTATATTGTGATTAATGTGAGTGCATTGTATATTTCGACGAATCCTGGTTCAACATCAATGTACTAAACACATTAAGATAGATATACATTTTGTTCGTGACTTTGTTGCTAAAGGACAGGTTTGTGTTCTTCATGTGCCTTAACGTTTTCAGTATGTTGATACATTTACTAAGGGTCTACATGCTACATTGTTTCTTGAGTTTCGCTCCAGTTTGAACATTCAAAGAACTCCCGTTTCAAATGCGTAGAGTATCAACATTATCTTTTGAATATAATGCCCCAAGCCCGATGTGGGTTGGGTCCATTAGGGTTTCTAGTATGTTTTAGGTAGCAATATAAATACATATCAATAATACAATACCTTTCATGGGTTTTACTAATTATAATATGGTTATCAGAACCTAACCTAAACACCATCAAAAAATATAAACCTAAACCCTAAACCTAATGGACCACAAGCTCACAATCGGGCTTGGGCTAATGAATCGTCTAACAATTAAGTGTCCAATTTGAGTTTTTAAGCCTTTTTTTAAACTGACCTTAACTAATTGTTTTTGTGTTATATACTTTATGCAATATATATGAATGGATTAGGTTTTAAATGTATTTTCATTGGTATAATTTTCATCAAGTATTATATAACACAAACAAAAATATATAAAGTCAAAGTTGAAAAAACTGACATCGATGAGTTTCGAAAGCTTTAAATTTATAATGCTAGTTTTACCGATTTTACTAAGATACACGTGCAATGTATAACCCTCGTTTTGTAGTATAATTTTAGATAAGACCAGGTCATCCCAAGGGAGTGGTGAGTTTTTGAAAACAATATTGGTAAGTAATGAAGTCTAAAGATTGTCACGTTAAGACTAGATAGATGAACATGCACGAACATATCATTTAAGCAATATATGACGGGTAATCACAAAAGCATATATATCTACCGAATATGTGATGGAACCCTTTCAACATTTGATTCAAGACATATCAAATGCATAAAGATTGGTTTGTGGTTGAAAACATAACAAGCATACTTCTCTTAATCAGGTTGGTCAGTCTTAAACATTTCTATATCAAGGTTGTTCATATTTTTTATTACCAAATCTCACAAGGTAAATCGCCAAATTTTTATAGACAGACAACGAGAGATACATCAAAGTAATAGACCTTTTCGACCTATTTCTATCACAAAGACAGATCAAACTACAAGCAATGATCTCAACATAATCATATCAAGCATACAACTCATATTATTAAAAGTATTTATCCATAGTATCAAGTCATTTCACATAACTATACATGCCTAAACAAACATATATGAACTACTCCATTATTGCATAAACTAAACAAGACATATATCCAATAAATTTAGTAGGTTTCATATTAAAAATCTAAAATAATTATACCAAAGTTTTACAAGAGGAATGATACCACGAACTAGTTTTCCCAATCGAAAACTATAACAAATACCAAATACAACTTAATGCTTATTTCCCGAGCTTCACACACCGTCACTATGATTTTAGAAACAAGTAGCAATGAACTACGTTTTTGGTTAAAGATTGTGTTTAAGTGTAGGGCCGGTTCTGAGGTTTTTGGTGTCCGGGGCGAGCCGACTAAAATATGCCCCCTTATAAACAAAAACACACGATTTTTTTGGGGTTTGAAACCTAGTCAAGCTACGCGGCTCATCCCCACGCCAACATCATTATTTTCATTCACATCAACATCGTCATTTTTCGAATTTTCATTGTTTATAGGATTTTCAATATTTTCTTCAACATTATTACTATTCTTTTTTGTCTAACAACAAATGGTTCCAACGATCCAAATTGAGTTTTATTAGAATCTTGTTCTTTTTGCTTTCGTTTTCTATTTTGGGCACCTGACGGTTGTGAACGACGTAACATGATAGTTTCTAACGTAAATTATCTTATATAATAGCAAGACAATGAAAATCGAAAAATAAATGCGTATATTATGGGAATACATCACTAGTTAGGTTCTAGTTTAGTGATGGGATGGTGAGAAGAAAAATGTCACGACTAAAAAGTAGACTGTAGAGAATAATATATGATTCAAATTTCAATTGCCTTAATCTTGATCGAATGATAAGCCATTGCAACAATGTTGCATACGTTGTTTTTTTTCTTTTTAATAGATTATGACTTCGTCAAATTGGTAACTGCAAATTCCCACAATCACGTTTTTAAACGGATTGTGACTTTGTCAATTTGGTAACTTCTTCCCACAATACCTCCTTAAATACTGATATTCGTTTCATATAGATAAAAATAAAGTACATTTGCATATAGGTTTGAAAGGGTTTAAAGTTATGTGGGCTTAATAGAAATTCAACCTAGATCTTATATAACCCATATGTTAATTAAATGGATGCCCTCCTTTTGTGCTTGCTTGGGCGCTGTTGCCCACATGCCCATGCTAAATCCGGCACTGTTTAAGTGGAGTAGTCACTTAAGATGAATAATGAAAATGAAGCATCCTAAGCACTTTGGTGGTGATTTTCTTTAAGTTGTGTTAAACTCCTGGTCCCAAGGGTTGTTATATAAGATAAATGGATGTAACTCTACTCATAGGAAGTAATGAAAAGGCAAATGATCGGCCATGTAATGAATTCCAAGCTCTTAAAGTTGCTAACTTGTAATAGACAAAAAGTGCGTCGCACAACATATTAAGTGCTGGGCACATCGGGATTCAATAAAGTTTTATGAAACCGTCACCAAGTGTTTTGCACATGGTTTATAAAAAAGGCACACTTGGGTCTTTTTCAATAGTTTACTTCTTTAGTCCTTCTCTTTGATGGTCGTTAGTCATTGTAACGATTATTCTTTCTTTTCTTTGTTATTTTTGGCATCTTAGTCCTGCAACCATTATTTAATATATATGTATCCAAAGTCCTAATAAAGTGCATAATAAATATATGTAAATATGATGTAATATCGAGGGTATAAATATGTATAATACCCTCAAGCAAATCTAAATAAAAGTAAGCAACTAGTTAATAGAAAGGTAGTTCTTTACGAAAACATTTGATTTTTTATATGTATGAAAGAATAGATAAGTCCATATAATACCCGCTAAGATAACGCGACTAAGTACCTCACGAAAAGGATAAGTATGACTAACTCAACACTCGTATATGATGTAATACAAGGTAAAAGGAAATCACACTCAGTTGCTCAGTCATGATTAATTTCATACCGTAAGCTTGTATAAGAAACTTAACAAGTTAGATGGGTAAGAACCAGGTAAAAATATCATAAGAGGTCTTTTATTCGGGTTATAAAGTTATGCTAAGGGTATGGATAAGACATGAGAAAGCTGGTATGGATGGGGAATGGTGCAAAAATTATAACAGCTCATAGAGACTCGGCATAAAATGTTTTCCCCTAATCTTACCACTCAAGCCCGAAGTAGTCCATGCTTAGAAACTACTGCAACATAGCAGAGGTAAGAAAATTTTTTAATCTCAACCAAAAAAATTCTCAGCATTGGGATATTGAATTCTTTTAGGAAAACCAAAAGATCATTTTATGTAGATTATTCTCAACAAATTAAGATATTTCTGATATGAATAGGGGATTTGATCTTTATATTTTTTCCCCTAGAACAATTGGGTTAGTTTATAAATATAGTTAGTGTAGTTAGTTTGAGAAGGCCCACTCCCATTCGTCTATAGGATGGAAACCACTATGGGGGAGAGATCGAACTTAAGACCTTCGGCAATGGGGAAGTAGTCCCTGACCAAATTTGCTAGTGACATTGCATTGGCTATAATACTTTTGAATTGACCTTATAACTTTGTGTATGTCTTCTTTGTTTTTGGCTTTATTATAACAGTTATTAATGGATTGGGTCACGTTTAAAAGGTATGAAGTATATGGTTATGGTTGAAGTATAAAGTTTTAACAGCTTAAGATAAGATATAGTTGCAATTGGCAAGTGTGAATAAGATGTAATTTGATCATGTGAAGGCTTAAATAGTCTAGGCTAATGACTTGTTATGTTGGAGTGAATTCGTTATTTTGCCAATTAGTTGACCTATATAAGTGCGAAAGCTATGTAACTCACTTTATCAAAGTTGTATGAGGTGTCATATTTAGCTTTGATATTCCTGCATTCGCTAAATGTATAAGTAAGTGGTGCTTTAATGGTCTGCTTTTTTTTTTGAACGGCAATTTATTAAAAAACAACTAGCAAGAAGCTAGAATTACAAAAGAAATTAAAAAATGGTGTTGAATCCATCTATTCCCATCTAATAGAGTTTTGTACCCTAGCAATATACCAGAAGAAAAGAACGCCTAACTATGTCTTCAAAAAAAATACCATATTTTCGGAAAGATTAGACATAAGGACTTGAGGAGGATGTTTCCTATTTGACCAGATACTCCACCAGGAAGTGTAAAACGCACTCTCTCCATCACTTGTTCTGAACTTTTCTTGAAGCTGAACAAATTAAACCAAGATAACCAAGATCGCTAGAATCAAACAGGGTTCCAAACAAAGCCCCACATTTACAAATAGACCGAGCAATATCTTTTGCCAAGTCGCAACAAAACAGCAAATGATCGAGATTCTCGAGGGCCTTACACAACAAATTGGACAAATATAGGGAAACCTGAAATCACGCCGATGCAAATTAACCCGGAGTAGGAAGACGAATCCATAGAGATCTTTCCACGCCCAACATTAAACCTTGATGGGGTATGCTTGACCCATCTAGACAGACCATCATATTTAGGTAAGAGCATATCGTCATGCAACTACGAAATCTTTTACACGAAAGCCCACCTCCTATCACCATTAGGTCCAGAACGACGTTCCCCCATGTTAGAAAGCACCACAGTATGAGAAGATCAGAATCCGAGAAAGCTTTGTGCGATTCTTCCCCACCTCTTTCGTAACGACGGAGAGACGAAACAAAAGGAGCCGCTCATATTAGCGGCCATCGACAAACCTTATTATTTTCGAGAGCAAATAGACGAGGATAGCTTAACCGAAGACAAGAATCACCTAACCATTGATCATGCCAGAAAATTGTAGACCTACGTTACCCAGCACCAACCACTAATTTTACAATGGGAGGATTAGGTCCAAACTTGAGATTTAAGGGCGTTACATTGCCCTTTAATAATAGAACTTCCACAGACGAAGAATAGAATTATTCAAGCGCTTTTTTTTTGGATGTGGGCTGAAAGGAAAGAAGTACTTGAGTTGGGGAGCGTGTAAAGATGAATGACTTGGGTCCCACAACGTTTGATCGCGAGACAGAAAGGCGCCAATCCACTTAAAAGATGGCCGCTATTTAGAGCAATAAAAAACTGCGAGACTCCATAAAGACCTCCATTACTTTTGGACGCTCAAGAAGAACTTAGATCCAGCTAACCCAAGAAGCCTCTATTTAGTGCTTATGTCTGCTGATACAGAAAATATTTGATGTAGAGTCCATATGGTGCATTTTCATTTTAAAGTTTCTCTATATCTAATATATTACAACTTTTTATTATATACCTTCAAATGTATCAGTTGTGGAAGGGCATTAACGCTACAATGTTAGTGGTTCTTTGCATTTTTATTAGCTACTTATATGGTTGTGAAAGAGGCATTGTGATTATATACTTTTGACACCTATTTATCGTAAGCTGGTAATATATATTTCATCAAGAGATAAAATATTAAAAATAAGTGAAGTAAAAACCATTGAAGGAAAGTATTTCTTTTACTGTATTTAATTATTTTAGCTGTGTTTTTTGTTTGAAATTAGGAGGCGTTTGTAGAGAGAATGTGTTCATTAGTTTATTGACTCCCGTTTCTTTGAATCACTTGCCCTTTATGTTTTTTTTATCTTATTATGGTGACAAGAAGGACATTCAATCAGGAAAAAGTAGAAAAAAGGTTACCCCTGCAGCCATAATATCAGCGAATACCATATGTGCAGGTGCTTTCGATTCTAATAAATTCAGCAATCGAATCTTCTTGGTAGATTCCTGCAGCTTACGAAGCGCTACTCATGGAAACTACCGTCATCCACACATGCCTGGAGTTGTTGTTATCCCACTAGTTAATCCATACACAACAATAAGCAATACCAAATAAGCACTGATATGTGAGAAATCACATATCCTTTTTATTTCAAAAAAGGCCTTAAATGAACAAATTATGCAAATTATGCTTGTATATTGCTTGTTTTGTCATTTGTGATGTGTAGGTACGGATATTACAAAAAATCACAAGAAAACGGTCAAATCCGGACAAACACGAACACGGGAACGGATAGAGTGCACAAGAGCCGGAAGTTTCTAGCAAAAGGTCAACAAAGTCAACCTTGGTCAACCCACAAAATGTCAAAACCCTCAAAATACCCAAAAGAGCCTTATTGTTAAATTCATTTTCACTAAAAGTCCTAAAACAATAACACCGTTAGTCTTTAACCATTAAGGGACTAACAGTCGTTAAGATCCTTAATAACTAATCCCTTAAACCCCTTAACCGAGCCCAAATCAAAACAAGGCGCCCATTTTCCCTTTAAATATAAACCGTAGCCTAAGTCAAACCTGTCATTAACGTCGGGTCAAACGAGCCTAAAAAAAAGAAAAAGGCGCAATACCTTTTACTATTCAGTTCCTAGTGCATTTTAAAGCTCAAGCTTGTTTTAACAATTTGTTTATCTACTTGCTCTTGTTTTTGGTTGATAAAGTTTTATAGAACTATTTACTTAAGCCTGTTTTTTGTTAGTTTAAGATTTTATCATTTAAAGGTGTAATCTGCATCCTTTTTATATTCCGGTCCAATATTAGTTTTAATATTAGATTAACTTCTAGTCATTTTTTCATGCTTCTTTAGAATTCAGCTAGTAATAATAGTGTTAGCGTTTAAATTTTTTCAAGTAGTTTGTTGGGTATTTTAGATCTGTTTAAGCTGTGGTTTGTATAAATTGCTTACTTAGCCATCTGTTTTTTAGCTTTTAAAAAACCTGTGTTTTTCAAAAATCTCTAACTGCGCCAAGTTCTTCAGTGTGTATGAGGTGAATTGGCCGTTTTTCCAAAGCCTTTTTCATTAAGAAGTTGAGTTTCAAAATGATTTTAAAATGCTGATTTAAGTAGTCTTTTGGATAAGCTGTTTAGTGGTATTAGCTTCTTAGCCATAAGGATATGTTTGTGGCTAAAAAATAAGCTCAAAAAGTCCCTCCTGACTGTTTGGTATTCAGTTCTATGCATAGGTGCTTCTTTGGTTTTTTGAGCTTATTGCCTATTGTTTTGCTCTGATATTGTTCAATTGTGCTTATTTGGTTTGCTTTAGAATGCTTGTAGCTTATTTAGTTCATAGTTTAGCTTTTCCAAGCTTATTAGTTCTTTTAAGTTTAGTGCAATAAGCAAAAAGTAGTTAAGTACTTTCTGTCTGTTTTAAGCTCATTTACTGGCTTATTGATTAGCTTTTAGGAAAAGTTGTTTTACAAATTTTGCTTGTTTTTAGCTTTTTTATAACTTTGTTGTTGAAAGTTTTCAAAATAAAAAAAATAGCAAAAAGCAAGAGGCAGGATTCGAATATGTGTCCTCTTGCTTCACACACACACGTCTCACACTCAACACACACAAACCATCATGCCCTTGGGTCTTTTTCAAACACTTCTCCACTCACTTTTCTTTTAAACACTTTTTAGTTTTCCATTTTGTAAAATAAGCCGTAGCCTTTTATAAGCTTTTTAGGACTTTTCGTTTTAGCTTATTTCTAGTTTTAATTTTTATAAATTTAGTCTTCTAATTTTACACTTTTAGTAATTTTTTCTAGAAATTTTTTTTCTAGGGGTTATTTTTGTATTTAAAATCATTTAATTTACGATATAAACTTTAAAAATCATAAAAAATATTAAAATTAATCAAAAAAATATTTTCTTTTTATCAAATTTTCGTTTATCATATTCTTAGGTTTAGGTTGAAATTTACTTCCGTAGAGTTAATATTTTGAAAGCCCACTTTTTAAAGAACGGGATTCGATCCCCGTTCTTGTTTTCTTCATTTTTAAGCTTTAACCATTCTCGTTTTAGAATTTCCTTAGCATTTTCTTTTTAAATAGTCATTTAGGATTAGAAAAAGTTTAGAAAATCATTTAGGGATGAGTTTTAGTATTCTTGCTTATTTGTCACGTTTTCTTTAATTACCGTTATTTTTTGCGTTGTCGTTAATTTTTCTTGCTTGTTTAAATTGTTTTTAATTGTAGATTTAGAAAATCAATCCAAAAAGTTTAAACCAATTCAAGTCATTGTCCAAATAACAAACGAGGTATCAATTTCATAAGTCTTTGGCGAAAAACGACCCGGTAATCATTTTACCGTTAAAAGTGTAGTATTTTTGTAAGATTTTTCCTACTACCTTTGTCCTCAAGGGTAGTACACACTGTTATCCCACTAGTTAATCCATACACAACAATAAGCAAACCAAATAAGACATTAAGGACGAAATAAGCAAGAAGAATAGTAAGGAAGAAAGAGTAGAATATTAGATTAAGAGAAGAGAGTGGTGGGAGGTTACACACATGTTTTACACATACATATGAATGACCAACACCCTATCCATGTGCGGAGAGGATTTCTTTTATCCCCTATGCCTTCACTTAAGATGCATGGGCTTCTTCTTGGTCTGGGCTTGGTTTAACTTGGGCTTTAAGCCTGAAACACGGACAATATTAGATTACAATCTAAGCCCGTTAATACCCGACTAGCCTATTACATTACAAGACCCAATAATAACTAGACGACCGATAACATTCTTGTTCGACTTAATAAATTTAAGGCTAACAATCTCCGCCAATGTTGAGGTCTTGTTTGATCTCCCTAATGTTGACGTTCTTGATGGAGGTTATCTTGATTTGACTTTATCTTCCCCAATGGTGAAGATATGACGTTTGAGCTTTGCCTTCTTTTGCTCTTGTCTTTGTCTTTTCTTGTTTGTAATGGCTTTGTTCATTTATGCTTGTAACGACCGATAACAATCATTCGGTGTCACTTATGTGATCTTGATCATGAGCCTACGTCTTTTAACATTGAGTTCTTGAGATCTTAATCTTACATCATTTCCTTGTCTTGAATCATCTTGATTTGACCTTCTTGATCATCTTGTGCTCTTGACCAACATGCTCATACTTGTTACATTCTTGTTTGACTTACATGATCATAAGACTAACAATCTTCCCCCAATAGACGATTCTTTATTTGACGTTAAGGATCTTTGATGGTGAGGAAGTTTAGAATCAAGGTACTTGTTTGTTTATAAATATTGACTGTTGAAAGCTTAAGTATGAGCATGTTGGTTTATGAATCCATCCGACTTCACAGAATGAGGCTGCAACAACCGTCGTCTAATCTGAAATAAGACAGTTAACATAAAGGGATGAATTTAGCTATTGCCATTCATCTGAGTTCTGATATTCATTATAACCTCTTTGGAGTATCGTAGAGGACCCCGACCCGTGATCAGTAATGTTTAATTGTAGAAAACCTCATTGATAGGAATTTCAAGCTATAAAGCGTACGACGATCTTCTAACACAAAAGTATTTAGATTCATCATGCTGCAATACTTCTCATTACCAGAAACTTCTCTAAAGAAGCAGAACAACAAAACGGTAATAAAGTAGTGAATACAGTATATGTTTACTATCTTTTTTATTAAGATCATCAATTCATATACGGGACCAAATCGTATCCGGTTGTCCACAATTCGAAAAATCTTCATATAGAATCTTACAAGTCACCTACCAAGAGCTTATTTGATGTTGGCTCAAGCAGGATTTCCATCTTCACTGTGAATACTTAAGTATCACTCGGATGTTCTGGCAAGATCTTAAGGATAATGCGTAGGACTCTTTGTTACAACTTGTGAACTTTATGGTGTTCAACAAGTGTATTTTGACATTGTGTCCTAATGAGATTTATAATTTGATCTCTTCTGGCTCTAGACTCGATTTTTGTGCACTTTGGTTTTAGTAATCGGAGGTGGAGCAGAATGCCACCTATTCAATATCAACAATCTCGGAGTAAGATGTCAATAGATAACGTGTGTATCTCCGTGACAAATGAGACAAGTTTCTTTTGAGATAAACTCGAATGGTTGGGAAGGGTTGTGCATTGCATCACTGGGTCCATGACGACTTTCTTCAATATCAACAATCATCATTGTGATTTTGATAGATTATGTATTGACCCGGTTTCTGCCTAAGTTGTATGGAGGGTTGCTTTGTTTTTACCCTTTATCCATACTTTTCTTTTTCATTCTTCAACCCCTTCAATGCTTACCAAGACGTCATCACTAACACCTTGTTGCGATTGTTCCAGTGTTAGCTCAACCTTAGTCGGCATTTTCCCTTATTCTCATTCATCTCCAATCATATCTAAGGACTTCTAATTCTATATATGGAATGTCCTTGGGTAGATCTCTCCGGTTTTGGTTGGATCATAGGACTTATACCTAACCTTAACCACCTTATGACTGCATCGACGTCATGAGTTAATTGGTTGAGGGTATAAAGATCGAACCATAAAACCTTTGATGCAGACATTTTGAGATACTCCCCCTACACATGTGCTCCGAGATTCGAAATTATTTTGCACATGAAGGAAAGAGCTGCACTTAGAGTCTTAAAGATCACATTCTTCTATATCATATTTTAATCACATTTTCTCCCCTTATTTTAAATAATAAAACATTTAGTATTTGAAATACCAATTAATTAAAATTTCTGACATGAAAAAGTTTCATGGGGAGAAAAATTATAGCACGATATTGCATAAATTTGTGAACATTTTCAGATTGCTCCCCTTCAACACAGTATGTGGGATACCACTAATTTTTTAAAACTTGACGTTACAAGGAAAAAATGACATGGCACCACAAATATGTTAAAGACGGAGTGAGATACCTTGGTGAACAATGTATATGATTAATTGACATGTGATATACTACATTTTAATTTCACTTCAATGTTTTTGGATACATAAAATTAACATTTATGAGATGTACCCAAAATACATTAAAAGGCTTTGGTTTTAAAAGCTCCCCCTCAAAAATTAATCCACATAAAATGACATTGTAAGTACCATACTTTTTTAACTTATTTGAGGAAGGGAGTGTTGAACACACAATTTTAACAAATACCACTTTTTATGGAAAGATACCACAAATAATATTGTAAACAATTTGACATTAAAAGTTCTTTTTGAAAAATTATGTTCAACGGTTTTAAAAACCATGATAGAAGACTTCTCTTCTATTTGTAAAGTAAGCGCACTGAAGCGTACACTATCCTATTACATTTGGGTCTGAGTTATGCACTTAAATGTACATAAGTCATAAAGAAAATTTAGAAATCACATGTTTTGAATCGTTTGAACTCTTGCTCGAACTTCATTTACATACCCGTGTCAATGTTGATCGACATTTCTAGGTACGTAAATGCACTGAAGCGTACACTATCCTATTACATTCGGGTCTGAGTTATGCACTGAAATGTACATAAGTCATAAAGAAAAATTTAGAAATGACATGTTTTGAATCGTTTGAACTCTTGCTCGAACTTCATTTACATACTCGTGTCAATGTTGATCGACATTTCTAGGTACGTAAATGCTATCGATATCAAGAGACATGTCGAGAATATTATTTTTGAAATTTTTTGATTTTGTATTTTGTTTCTATAGATTTTATATTTTTCTATTTCTTTTTGTTGGTTTTATATTTTTGTATTTTGTTTTTCAAAAAAATTTATAAATCAAAATTAAGAGAAAAATAAAAATATTTACAAATTCGATGTTTGATGGATCAAGCAAATTCGTTTGCCAGAACCTCCAGTTCTTCTGGAGTCAAACTTCTCATACCAAGTCGTCTGACGAGATACTTAAACCTATCCTCCGACAGAGCTTTAGTAAACAGGTCAGCTAACTGGTATTCAGTTCCGACAAAGAATAAATTAACAATACCCTTTTCAACCTGTTCCTTTATGAAGTGATATCTGACATCAATGTGCTTGGTACGGGAATGTTAGACTGGATTGCATGAGATGGCTATGGCTGCCTTTGAATCACAATACATAGGTATTTTGTCAAAGTGGAAGCCATAATATGTGAGCTGAGTTCTCAACCATAGAACTTGAGCGCAACACGCAAATAAAGACACATACTCGGCTTCTACTGAAGACATTGAAGTGCAATCCTACTTCTTAGACGACCAGCTGACTAACTTATCACCTACTAGAAATTGTATGCCACCAGATGTGCTCTTGGTCATGTTGAAGCGTAGCATTCAGTCGAAGTTGTTGGTCTTTTGTTCTTCACTTTTAATGAAAAGCAATTTGTGGTTAACTGGAAGTTGATGTTGTGAGACTGTAAATACAAAGATATATAAGTTCTCCACTCTAAAAATTAGAATTGTAGTGGAAAACAAAATATGCATATGTCAGACTTTAGCGAGTAGTAAATCTATCGAGCATCGAGGATATTAGCAATTTTACTAGCAACAGAGTGGAGAATGAAAAGCTATAAGTAGCAAACTGAATAACCTGATTAGCATCGTAAAGAAAATGAACAACTAATTAATGGACTTTGAGAATTAGACCATCGGTCTATTATTTACCAACACAAGTCTTCTTCGTTTAAACTTTTCTTACCTACGCGATACCAATGCATGTACTGTAGAGGTACAGTACTGTAAGTCTTCCCAACCGCTTTATTACTGTTTATGTGGTATATAGGCACTTTACTTATGGTGATGTTCACCTCTTGAATCTATTTATAGATTTATAGTGGTTTGATGATTTAGTGTAGCTGATGAGTCAGAATGAAGTCATAAAAGCCATGACATGCCTACATAGGATTTGAGTAGTCACATTTATTTCTCATGTTAGCATTAGTTTAGTATCATTACTTCATAGTGTAATTATAGGATGGTTACACCTCTTTCTTGTCATCTATTTTTTTATTTAAACTCTCTCAAATAAAATGGATGGAAGAAGATTATTATCAAAGAAAATTATGGTTCCTTCTCACCCTAAGATAATACTCTATCTTTTTATTCTAAGATCTGAGTTAGGACCTATTTGGGACCAAAGCTATGGCATCAAACAAGGATCAAATCGAGAACTTAGAGGCAGCATTAAGAAAACTCAAAGATGGTATTACAGAGATGAAAATCGGTTTTGCCGATAAGTTTCAACACTTGGAGGACATTGTGACGAAACTTTCTGATGCGGTTCTTTCTGGAAAAGGTGGTGATAACTACAAAGAAGCAGGGAGGTCAATGTTTTATTCGAGTTGACCAAACTTGAGTTTCCAACATACCTTGGTGACGAAGATCCTACAGAATGGTTCACTAAAGTTGATCAATTCTTCGAATACCAAGGCACGCCGGTAACACAAAAGGTGTCATTAGCTTCATACCATTTGCAAGGTGAAGCAAACCAATGGTGGCGGTGGTTTATCAAGAGGAAGGGAAAGAAGTGACGTGGGAGATTTTTTATGAAGAGGTCCAACGAATTATGAGGACTTTGATGAAGCTCTTTCAAGGGTACAACAAATGGGTCCCTTTTGATTGTATCAAAAGGAGTTTGAGAGGTTGGAAATAGAGTTGAGGATAGATTCAAAAGGTACTTGTGGGCACATTCATGGGTGGTCTTAAACCTAAAGTTGCATATGGCACCCGAATATTCAAGCCAACTAATTTAAAGGATGCTACAAGTCTTGCTCGGATGAGAGATGAGCAGTTGAATCGATTGTCACCTATCACATAAGCATCATCCTCGGCTGGACCATCAAACAACACAATTATAAAGCGGCTCACTTGGGACGAGATGCAAAAGAAAAGGGATCAAGGTCTATGTTTTAATTGTGATGAAAAATTCAGCGTGGGTCACAAGTGTAAGGGGCCACAACTACTAGTTATGGAAAGCGCCTTAGACGAGAGTGGTTGCGAGTCGTTTGTTTATCTGAACCTTGAGGTCAAGGTTCTTCTCAAGAGGAAGGTAATGATGAGTCAAAATGAAGTCATGAAAGCCATGACATGCCTACATGATATTTGAGTAGTCACATTTATTTCTAATGTTAGCATTAGTTTAGTATCATTAATTCCTAGTTTAATTATAGGATAGTTACACCCTCTTGGTTGTCATCTTTATTTTTATTTAAATTCTCTCAAATAAAATGGATGAAAGAAAATTATTATCAAAGAAAATTGTATAATAAAATGGATGAAAGAAAATTAAGAATCTTAATATAGTCTACACATACTTAACCCGAATATATAATAAAATGCTTAGTTGTTAAACCCTTTCGACCCGTTTTGACTCTTGCTTTAAAAATACTCCTTAACTGACATGTTTCCTAACTAGCCCTAAAGCATCGATATTTTTGAATCCATTTACTGATGAGGATAATTTAATGGTTTCAAGACCCTGGATTCTTGGTCTTGAATAATCTTGGGGAGAGTAATCAAATACCATGTCTGATGAACATGAAGATGAAAAAGGTGCACAAGAAGAAACCAAAACAATAAAGGTTGTGACTATGTGAGCTATTAAGGGCCTTAGCCTTTCCAAAGCTGAATATGCAGCAAGTACATAACATCACAAATTTGCAAGTTTCATTTGTTATAATATGTATGAAGGTGCACGTCTTTTTGTGAAATTGAAACTTATGGCCTAATGAAATACAATGTCTTAGTTATAAATAACTAGGTACCCGCGTAAAGCGGCGATTTAAGGGGCACTAAAAATAAAAAAACTAAAAATTAATAAAAATATATCAAAATGGATGTTGAATTAAAGAGCAAAAATTTTTAGAAAATATGGTGAAATTAGATCATAAATAGATAAAATAATATTTCAATTAAAAATAAAAGTGGTTTTTTAATTAACAAGTAACACATGTCACTCTAAGATGTGGTTCTCTAAAATGAGATGGATAGTCAATATTGCATATCATTATATTTCCATAATAAGTAAGTTTAAAAGTCTGAATTTTTAAGTGACTTATAATATATATATATATATATATATATATATATATTTTTTATTTATAATATTTATATATTTTATATATATATATAGATATTGCTTAAAAATAGTACACATTTACTGTTCGTTCTATGTGTTATTTATAACTGACTTCATCTTTCTATACTACATATAAATCATTTCCACACAAACCTTGAAAACTGAAAGTGAAAACTGAGAAATTTAATGTTGCATGACTCATCTATGGAAACCATTGGAAACCTTTAAAACTGAAAAAGAAAGAACGAGCTAGGTTGACCCATTAGAAACATTTTAATACGCATATCATGATTGATTGACTCATGCTTGATTGATTGACTCATCTATGAAAATTGAAAAACTCTATTTTAGGCAACAAAGTTGAAAGTTGAAAATTTCTACACTACCCTGGAAAGAATTTCATACACGGCTCCAAAGAATTTTAAAAGGAATGTTGTTGAAACCTATTTATAGTAATGTCTACTACCTAATTGGTTGGAATGTTTATCTCTATCT